>PVIH01001140.1:160247-258694 GCA_004025045.1 Sigmodon hispidus | reverse complement strand
CTTTTGCTGTGTGACTTCTTGCAAAAGTTCAGAACTCTGTGTCTTAATTTCTTTTTTTTTTTTTTTAAACTTTATTTATTTATTTATTTGCCTTGGTGTTTGCCTGGAACTGGAACTACAGACAGTTGTTAGCTGCCATGTGGGTGCTGGGAATCGAACCCGGGTCCTCTGGAAGAGCAGAGGGTGCTCTTAACCGCTGAGCCATCTCTCCAGCCCCGTTAATTTCTGTATTGGAGGGGAAAGGTAGATAATGGTCCCACTTCTTAGGGGTGTTAGGAGTTTTTTTTTTTTTTTTTTTTTAAGTTTAATGTACATAAATGCTGAGAACAGTATCTGATCAACATAAAGTTCATGCAGATGTTAGGTCCTTCCTATTTGTTATGCCACAGCACTTATGTTTCTTCTTTCCAAGGAAATCTGGTCATTAGAATCCTGACAGGATCTCTTTCATTTGGCTTTTCCTACTCTGACCAATTGGTGGCACTCCTGATCAACCACTGTTAACCACATTCAAGGGAACTTTCCCATACAAAGGCCCAAGTACAGCATGATGCTGGTCAATAAGAGGCTATTGTGTCCATTCTGTATGGAATGTTTCTTTTCGGTAACATGTGCCCTTGTGTTCAGTGGATTGAGACATGCTCTTAAGAAATGCTCTTTATTGTAGAGATTTCTTGCTGAGCTTCCTGAAGCCAGAGCTGGCCTGCCTTTACTACTAATGCCAGGCACAGTTTAATCAGGCAACAATGTATCCTGAAACTACATGTCACACTGAAGACAGACTGAATTGACCAGGCTCCAGCCACACAATGCAACTGCATGGAGCTGCAGCTACACAATGCAGCTCCATACAGCTGTGCTGAAAAACAGAAAGCAATCTTTGTGTAATGCTGTGGAACTCCAAGATATATACAGATAAGTAAAAAAGAGTAGAGGGACGCAGTGTAGACTTTATCTTGTTATAAAACAGATGGGAAAATAGAAACCAAAATGTATGCATTTCTTTTTATATTAATAAAGTAGAAATGGAGTCTAAAACCTAATAAAACATTATATGTAGGGTTACCAGCTAGTTTTGTGTGTCAACTTCACACGAGCTAGAGTCATTGGAAAGGAAGGAGCGTCACTTGAGGAAATGCCAGCTGTAAGGCATTTTCTCAATTAATGATAAATGGGTAGAGCCTAGCCTATTATAGGTGAGGCCATTCCTGGGCTGGTGGCTCTGGTTCTACAATAAAGCATGCTGAGCAAGCCATGGGGAGCAAGCTAGTAAGCAGCATCCCTCCATGGCTTCTGCATCAGCTCCTGCCTCCAGGATCCTGTGGGTTTTGAGTCCCTGCCCTGGTTTCTTTAGTGATGAACAGTATTGTGAAACTGTAAGCCAAATAAACCCCTACCTCTCCAACTTTTCTTTTGGGTTATGGTGCTTCTTTGCAGTAAAAGAAACCCTAACTAAGACATAGGAAGATAATAGAATGAAAGAAATAAAAATTAAAGCTAGACCTCGATATAGTACTTTAATAGTTTTGACTTTGGAATCATGTGAATGCCTTACATTGTTGTTTTCGAAAGAAAATAAATCAGGCATGGTGGCACATGACTGTAATACCAGCATTTGGGAGGCTAAGACAGGTAGATCCAGGCTAGCCTCAGAAAAATAATAATGTAGCTCATTTGGAGGTATGCTTGCCTAGCATAACCAAGAGAATGGACTAGAACTCCCATGAAACTGGGTATG
This sequence comes from Sigmodon hispidus, assembly GCA_004025045.1. Lineage (NCBI taxonomy): Eukaryota > Metazoa > Chordata > Mammalia > Rodentia > Cricetidae > Sigmodon > Sigmodon hispidus. The sequence goes on along the minus strand of PVIH01001140.1, from coordinate 256,956 downwards.
CTGGTGCATGCCTGTAATCCCAGCACTCAGGAGTTGAAGGCAACAAAATTTAAAGTTCAAGGCCAATCTAAGCTACATGAAGCCCTCACTTACAAGTAAGAGAGAGAAGGGAGAGAGAGGAGAGAGAGATGAAGAAGAAAAAGAAAGAGGAGGGGCTGGACAGATGGCTCAGTGGTTAAGAGCACCGTCTGCTCTTCCAGAGGACCCGGGTTCGATTCCCAGCACCCACATGGCAGCTAACAACTGTCTGTAGTTCCAGTTCCAGGAAAACACCAAGGTAAATAAATAAATTTTAAAAAAATTTAAAAAAAGAAAAAGAAAGAGGAGAAGAATTATGAAGTCACATTTACTAGAATTGCTAGAAACAAAAAGCACTGAAAATTTTTGGCAAGAATTTGGTGAAACTGGGAAATAATTTAGAATGCCCAGGTGGTGGTGGAAGCAGAGGTGCAAATGTTGTAGAAGAGCCTGGCAGTTCCTCCGAGACTTAGAGTTAATCCATGGTTGAACAGGATTCAACAATTCTCTTCCTGGATGTATATCCAAGACAACTAAATTATCATACTGATATGAAAACTTGGATGTGAACGTTCACAACTATAATCTTCTAAGGCAGTGAAGTCAGTTCAACAGAAAATAAATGGATAAACGCTCTCCTGTACAGAGAGAGTTGAAACTGTAATAGAAGGAGGTTTTTGCCAGCCAGGCATGCATTTCTGTGACAAGTACATGAGACTGCTCTTATAAAGAGGGAAGAATCATTTTGGCTCATAGTCCCAGATGTTCTCTGCCTTCTGACCTGTAGTAACATCGTAGAACATGGTGGGAGAAAAATGGAAAAAGCTGCTCCTCTTGTGGCATCTGGGAAGAAAGAGAGTCAGAGACATAGAGACAGACACACACGCACAAGGAGAGGGAGAGAGAGACAGAGAGACAGAGAGAGAGAGAGAGAATGAATGACTAAGACCATATCTCTAATGGCAGGCATCTGTTGTACTTCCTACTAGCCTTACCTCTAACAATTCCACCACCTTACAGTAGTGTGCCTTTTGGGTTTTAGTTTATATTCAAACAAGCCTATAAGGTAAGCGGTTGTTCTCTGCCATGAACTTTCTAGATGATGCAATACAGGCCAAATTTAACCTGGCTAGTAGAACATGTATTAGAATCTGCAAAACTGTGAAACAAATGTTTTTTCTTACTAATTTGGCTACTCTGCTACTTTGTTATGATGACCAAAACTAACACAGCAAAAAGGATAGTTACACACAATGTTTAGCCATAATTAATGAAAGTCTTTGATGTATTCTGTTTTGTTTGGTGAATGTCCTTTGTGCTGGGAATTGAACCTGTGGTTTTACCCATCCCAAACACATGCTGTATCACTGAGCTGTACTCTCAGCTGTAGGTGAGATTCTGATGCATACTCAAAATGGATGAAACTTCAAGCTATGTGAAGTAAAATAAGCCAGTGATAAAGTCACATATTATATAATTTTACTGCCATGAAATTCCCAGGATACCTGTATCAATAAAGTCAGAACATAGATCTAGGAGACAGGAGCAGAGAATGGAAGATGACTGCAAACATTTACAAGCATTCCATTTAAAATGCTAAAAAAAAAATGAGGGCTAGAGAGATGGCTCAGTGGTTAAGAGAACTGATTGTTCTTCCAGAGGACTGGGGTTCAATTCCCAGCATCCACATGGCAGCTAACAACTGTCTGTAGTTCCAGTTCCCAGTTCCAGGCAAACACCAAGGCAAATAAATAAAGTTTTTTTGTTTTTTTTTTTTAAAAAAAAGATGCTAAAAAATGTCCTGGATGTGGTTAGTGGTAGTGTGTAACTACAAGCTTCTGGCCTGTCCAGCCAGAGGTCCAGACCTGCAGTCCTACAGCTGTTTAGCCCCAAAGAATCACACAAAAACCTGTGTTAATTACAAGATATTTGGTTATAGCTCAGGCTCATTACATGCTTTCAACCTAACCCATTCCACTATTTTGTGTATTTATTCATGGAATTCCCACCTGCTTCTAAGCTACTTTTGATAGGCCAGAACAATTCCTTTGTTATCCAATGGCAATTCACAGCATACAGAACGACACCCCACGGGGCTGGAGAGACGGCTCAGCGGTTAAGAGCACTGACTGTTCTTCCAGAGGTCCTGAGTTCAATTCCCAGCAACCACATAGCAGCTAACAGAACAACACCCCACATCAGTAGTAATTGTCTAATCTTGCAAAAATTTAGTGAGCTGTACACCCTAAAATGAAATATTACAGTTTGTACACTAAATTTCAGTTAAAAGTACTAAGGGCCAGTGAGATTTCTCCATAGATATAAGACACACTAAAATCCATGCAAATAAAGGTGAAGCCTAGATTTACAGCACAGGAAGATGACCTTGAGGAGCAGAGTGAACAGTGCTGATGGAAGGAAAGGCTGAGACAAGACAAGGTGAAGGAGACAAGGAAGCCAGGAAAAGATGACCTCGTGTTTTATAAGACATGTATATAACACATTTATGCACTTATCTGCAGTCACTGGTAGGAAGTTAAACTTGCAGGAAAGTCTTCCTGTATTTTACCTCAGCCTTCCAGGGACTATATCATGAACAGTTTGGGGCTGAGGTAAAACAAGCTTGTTATATCAGCACTTAAGAGGTTGATGAAAGAGAATCAGAAGTTCAAGGTCAACCTCAACTACATTCTGTCTCTAAAAATACAAATTCAAAACAAACACTAAAACCATTTCAGATGAAAACATCTTTATAAGAAAAAAAATGAAAGTTAAAAAAAAACCACTCTAGTTTCTTCATTTGACTGAGAATAACAACTATAATGACTGAATAATATTCTTGATTTGGCTATCAAGGTCTTTGTGGCCCAAACATGGCTCACAACGGATTTCAAATTACCATAAGACAATTATTTCTGAATAAGTCCTCCAGCTGCACTTGCTTTAAGTTATCTGTCATATCTCCAGCTTTGGAAATGGTGCAACAATATATTCTACTACCTTTGCTGTGGACACAGGGTCAAGATGATGACATTCCCCCCTCCCCTAAAAAATCAGGTAATTCACATAGGCTGAAAACATGGACCCTTCACTCATGCCAACACTGTGACCTGAGAGAGCTTATGCTGAGTTCTTAGCATGCTTCCTGTGGAGAGCACATGACCATGATTTCTTTGCTTTCCTTCCTGTTGCCTTGTAATGAGTGTTTTAGGCAGGGAGACCAAACAGATTTTTATCAGAACTGGCTCTGGACCCATTGTGAAAGCCACAAGTTGGACTGATTCACTACAAAAGGCTGAGCCTCTAAGGGTGTAGGGCTTTGCCTTATATACATTTTTAGCTTTTCTGTCCCCCCCTTCTATGTTAACATCCATTCTCATTGGGTACTCATAAGAATAACACAAGGATGTACAAACATATACTCCTTCCCTTTCTGGAAGAAACTTTTACCACAGCCTGTTCCCACTCTCCAGACTATCCTATTTCTGTCTTGTAAGTGACCCCAAATTTTATCACTGGGGAGAAGTACATGAAATTTGAGGTTCCCGTCTACTTGTTTTGGTCTGCCCATGAATAAACTTTGTTTCAGAAACTGCTTTGCTGTCTCGATGATGAAACAAACCTGGTCTGGTAATAGGATGAAGCAACCACTATAGCGTTTTTTCATATGGGACTGTAACGTCTTTAACGTTAGTTAGAGACTGCTTTGAGCTCAAGGCCACACTAATTCTTAGTGAGACAGGAGATGTGCCCTGTGTACAGTAGGGGTGGGACCCGTAGTGAGCACTGTAACTGGGGCCACTACTTTTTTTTAAAGTATTTATTATGTATACAGTATACAGAAGAGGGTACCAGATGTCATCATAGATGGTTGTGAGCCACCATGTGGTTGCTGGGAATTGAACTCAGGACCTCTGGAAGAACAGTCAGTGCTCTTAACCTCTGAACCATCTCTCTAGCCCCCGGGGCCACTACTTTTATTCCTGTGTCCCACTGTCCCTCTCTACAGGGCATTGAAGAAGTAAGCTTGTTCACTTATGTTGCAGGACAACAGCTAGATTTTTTTTTAAGATTTATTTTTTATGTATGCAGTATACAGAAGACGGCACCAGAAGTCATTCTAGATGGTTGTGAGCCACCATGTGGTTGCTGGGGATTGAACTCAGGACCTCTGGAAGAACAGTCAGTGCTCTTAACTGCTGAGCCATCTCTCTGGCTCCAAAGGCTAGATTTAAAAAGAAAATAAGAGTTGAAGTAGCAAGGTCTGCAGTACCAAGGAAATTGAATAAGAGTGCATGTAGCCCAAAATGATAAGCAAATAATAAAAAGGAACGAGCCCTGGGTCAGTATAATGGCAGCCAACTGGCTCCCTTGAAGCCCTCGAGGAAGATGTATATGGTACATACCCTAGATTCTTATTTTTTGTTTTTTTTTTCAGGACAGGGTTTCTCTGTGTAATAACCTTTGCTATACTGGAACTTGCTTTGTAGACTAGGCTAGCTGCAAACTCACAGAAATCCACCTGCCTCTGCCTCCCTAGTGCTGGGATCAAAGGCATTCACTACTGCCGCCCAGCTCATATCCTAGCTTAGAAGGTCTAATACAGTGGACCGTAACAGACTAAGTAACGATAGCTTCTAAAAATGTCACCACCTGTTTCAAGAAACTGCAGACCATCCTGTAGACAAAGAGTTAACTAAGAATAACTGTAGGGGGCTGGCGAGATGGCTCAGAGGCTAACAGCACAACCATCTATAACAAAACCTGGTACCTTCTTCTGTATACCGTATATATAATAAATAAATATTAAAAAAGAATAACTATAGTCACTTTTTGGTCACCATAAGGAACAAAGAGGGCTTAAAATAATTAATTGCACTTGACTCACTTGCAACATTGGGCAGTAAGTAATGCTAGCCAAGTGACAAAGTCAATAGCTAACAAAACTGGAGTCAAAGTTGGACAGGAAGGGGCTTTTACCACTCCTAACTTGGTGAACAGTGCATAAACAGTGTATGATTATCTCCCTAGTTGGGCCAGTACAATGTGGCTAGAATGTATGGACTCACCATTGACTTCACACATGGTAGCTAGAGCTGATCAGTTCTTTATAGCAATTACTTAAATTTCTGCTATGACTCTATAAAAATTCCAGACAAGAAATGACTTTTTTCTTTTTGGAAATCATACCCTCCATTGGAAGTTTCTCTCATTTTCCCTTAATATTTTACTTTTCCTCAATCTCTCTCTTTTTTTTCTGAATTCTCCTTAATGTTTTCACTTTGCCTAAACCCACAACAGTCCACAGCAATCCAGCCACCCAAAAAATAAGATATAGTAAAATACAAATAACCCGTAATCCACATAATAAGACATATTGATAAAAATAAATTAAGTTACAAGGACTAGCTGATAATGAGTCTAAGTCATAAGCCAAATGGTTTATAATTAATATAAATGTCTGAGCCATTACTTAGGGCTAAGCCGCAGTGGGGATGCATGTCCATACCTCAGGGCTAGGCCAGACTGGTCAGGTCAGAAGCACCATACTACACACTCAAGAGTCACTACCTCTGGTTGTATCTGCTCACTGTGTCTGGCACCCTATATCCTTGGATAAGACACAACTAGACTGACTGTCCTGTTGGGCTCAAAAGCTCTTGATCACTAACACACTAAAATCTTTGTTTGAAAGGTAGTAGAAACATGTCAGAGTCTTAGTGAAAAAACAAAGTCTTTGAAAACTGAGAATATACCTATAACAAAAGAGTGTGGTGAACAAGAACTATCCCTTAAAATAACTAAGGAAGGATCCATACTGAAAATCCGGCTAACTTCACTTTCTTCCTTGGGATGGAAACTTATCTCATCTCCCAAGTACCTTCATCCTCAAGGCTGCAGGATTGTTTAGCTGCCTTTTCGACCCATGCTTTCATTTTGTGTTTGCTGCAATCACCTTTTTTAAGGATAGGACATGATCTACCCCAAAGCTTGTCCTTCCTCCAGGCAGCCCCTGCTGTCTGTTTCCAGCAGCCCCCTCCAATGGCCTTCCTCTTCACCTCCTGTTTTGTTTGTTTGTTTTGCCATTTCTTTTTTATTGTACCCAAATGCTCAGTTTCATCTTGAGCATGTTCTCTCTGGTTCTACATGCCTTCCAACAAAAGACGGGGAGCCATCCCCGGCAGAGGATGTAACTGCAAAGGATGTAAGGAATCGAGTAGGCAAAGGAAGGAGTGAGCCAGGCATGATGGTCGGGAGAAACTTGCAGCCTGACTGACTGGCAGCCAGAATGTTTATTTATGCAGAATTCAGGGGCAAAAATACACTCATGTTCTTTCAAAACATAGATCATATCATCTTTGGTTTTGGACACGTGTTTCACTTCCTCTTGCTCATCTTTTAGTCATTGATAAACTATGACAGGACAGAGTTATGTTTTCCAATTACTTTCCTTCAAGTTTTGATATCATTGATAAACAGAGTTAAAGTTTTTACTCATTAGCACCATAACCCAATTTTTAAGAATCTAGAGATATGGGGCTGGAGAGATGGCTCAGCGGTTAAGAGCACCGTCTGCTCTTCCAGAGGACCCGGGTTCGATTCCCAGCACCCACATGGCAGCTAACAACTGTCTGTAGTTCCAGTTCCAGGCAAACACCAAGGCAAATAAATAAATAAAGTTTAAAAAAAAATAAAATAAAAAATAAAAAAAATCAAAACATAGATCATATCATCTTTGGTTTTGGACACGTGTTTCACTTCCTCTTGCTCATCTTTTAGTCATTGATAAACTATGACAGGACAGAGTTATGTTTTCCAATTATTTTCCTTCAAGTTTTGATATCATTGATAAACAGAGTTAAAGTTTTTACTCATTAGCACCATAACCCAATTTTTAAGAATCTAGAGATATATGACAAATTGTTCCCAAGCTGGTAGCTCTGCTTGCTTTGAGGACTCTAGACCAAAACAAAATTTCCTAAGCAGTGTATTATTAACTCTTAATGGTTAGAGTGATGAAGAAAAGTCTCAGGCCAAAGCTGCCGCAATTATTATTCAAATACTGACATAATGTTTACATTTTATATATTTATAGAATTTGTTTCCATGTCTAACCCTGCTGTTCACTGAAACACCACAGTGGTGATCCACATGTGCTAACTTTTCTAAAAAAGGGAAGTCTCGATATCTCAGCCTTTTTAAAATTAATTCCAGGCTGGAGAGATGGCTCAGAGGTTAAAGAGCACTGACAGTTCTTCCGGGGATCCTGAGTTCAATTTCCAGCAACCATCTATGATGACATCTGGTACCCTCTTCTGTATACTGTATACATAACTAATAAATAAATCTTAAAAAAATTAATTTCACTCTATTCTTTGATCAACATAAGTCTCTGTTTAGGGCAGAGGTGATTCCAGCTCATCTAACTTTGTTGCTGTATATTCACATAGTCACCTGAGTGTATAGTGGAAAAGTCTTGCAAGTTGATCTGTGGGAAACTCCTTCAGCCCAGCGACTCTTGTTGACTTCTTAAAGTTTACTTTGTTTTGTTCATAAGTAAATACAGGGATAGATATTTCAAAAAAGTTTCATAGTCTCATAAAGAGACCTGTGGCTTCTTTATGTGTGTCGCAACCCCAAGGCATAAGGAAGACCTTCATGTAGATAAGGCTATCTCTCTAAAAGCAGGAGGGGTAGTAGGTTCAGGACTTTCCAGGGGAAACTTAAAAGCAGCATTCCTGGGAGAATGATTCATAAGAAAATTTTCCATCAATCTAGTGTCCCCAAATTATACAAATATTAAAAATTCCCCAAGTATGCAACAAGGGGAGGTAACAATCAAAGGTGGCACAACAGCCATCATGCAGCTCAGCTTTGCTGAGTCTTTGTCAAGGAGCTGTGTTGTTGGCCTTATGACTTTTGCTGTTCCCATCAGATATGGCTGTGCCAAGCAACTATACTATTTCTCTGCGATACAAAATGCTTAAAAATAAAACAACAAACTTTTTTATGGTACAACGTAGACGACTGGTTTCCCTCCCTAACATTCTCTATCACTGGGATTCTCTTTAATTAGAGAAGCTGGCATTTGGTTATGTCTCTCAAATATTTAATATTAGATGATGAGGGGCTGGAGAGATGTCTCAGCAGTTAAGAGCACCGTCTACTTCTTCCAGAAGACCCTGGTTCGATTCCCAGCACCCACATGGCAGCTCACAACTGTCTGTAGTTTCAGTTCCAGGCAAACACCAAGGCAAATAATTAAATAAATAAATAAAAGTGTTTTGTTTTTGTTTTCTTTTTTTAAAAAAAAAAGATTAGAGGATGAGTTACTTTATTTGCTTTTTCATTTAGCCTTATCAACATGACAGGTAAGGGACTTACCATTTAGCTATCTCTGCAGCCATATAATAGTTTTTTAAAAAAGATTTATTTGTTTGTTATGTATATAGTATACAGAGGAGAGTATCAGATGTCATCATAGATGGTTGTAAAGCACCATGTGGATGCTGGGAATTGAACTCAGGACCTCTGGAAGAACAGTCAGTGCTCTTAACCTCTGAGCCATCTCTCCAGCCCCCAATAGTTTATTTTTTAAATGCCATTTTGAGAGGTATAGCTTAGTAGTGGAGCTAATGGCTAGTATGCACAAGGCAAACAGACAGGACCATTTGTTCTATAAAGTGTCTAAAAACTGCACTTAGCATATTGTTTATTCTTACTATTTTTTTGTAAGTTTCTGGGGATCAAATTCAGGCCTCATACATGCTAGGCATATGGTCTCTGAGCTGTGTCCTCCATCTAGTTCCTTTTGTTTGGTATCACTTAATTTATTTCTCTAAATCCCGCTTGCCTGGTTTGGGGTGTAGCTGTTTTGAAAGGTTGATCTGTTATAAATTTCCACATCTTCTTTGCCCTGATAACTTTAACAAAACCACCCCATGATCGTTGCTTAATTTCATTACTTCATTAAGATTATGAAATGAGAGTTTTCTAATTTTATTTCCTCTGGCATTCTTTTAATGGGAACTACTTTTTAATCGGGACTTTCCATCTGTATCTAATCATTCGATCACCGTGACTACAGCTTGCACAGGGAAGGCAGGAAAAATGCTTGATCCTTTCCCTTTATGTACTACTGTTTACAGTAATGAGTGTAATGCCATGGTGCCTTCAATCAACATCCAGCGTTTGCTCACTGCTGTTCCTGTCGGTCTTATCTGGTCTCAAGGAACTCTGTAGATAGAATGAGTTTTTCCCAAAAGCTATACTCCAGTTGCCTAGACTATTGCCAACAGAAGGCTTTTCATTTTGGCTACTGTGTCCCTGTCTTGTAATCTTGGAATGTTTCCCAGATTTCCAGAAATGGCAAGATTGCATCAGCCATTTCTCCAAGAAGCCCTGGTACTTTTGGAGAGGAACATTATTTAAAAGCTACAGCTGAGCATTAAAAATGCCATTTCTACGAGAGAGTTCCAGCTGATTCTCTTTTTTGGCTTCACTAGTTTTTCTTGTGGATGCACCTAGGAAATACAGACTTTAGCATCAGAAACTAACCTGAGTTTAATCCCTTCCCTTCCCACAAGCAACCTATAAGAAATTTTATTGATTTTTACCCATAAAATATACCTTAAGCTCTCCTCCTCTTTCCTCTTCTTCTTCTTCCCCCTTCTCCTCTTCCCTCCTCCCCCTCCTCCTCCTCTTCCTCCTCCTCCAGGGCTATAGACTGGATCCAGGGCTTCATCCTGCTAAACAGTTATTCTACCATTAAGTGACAGCCCCAGTGCTCTTACCCATTTGCTATCATGCCTGTCTTACGCTAAGCCCACTTACAAGCCTTCAAATGTACTTTTTCCCATGCATGTCCACAATTTTCCTTCTATTAAACATACAGATACAGTCACTTCTCTGCTTAAGTCTCTTTGCCATAACTGAAGCTCCTTAATATGCCTGCTCAGCCTTTCATGGTCTTCTTGTGGCCTTGAATCTCATCTTGTACCTTTCTTCTCCCTGTCTTGCTTTGTTCCAGGTCCATGGAATTTGTTCTCCATTATACTGTAAGTTCTGTTGGGCCTCCAAGTGCTTCTATCTGCCCTTCTCCCTGGACTCCATTTCCCAGCATGCTTCAGTTCTTAGCTGAGACAACTCCTGTTCGGTAAGGCCTTATCCCATGGCCAGCTCAGTTTAGAGTAGATAGACACTGCATAGCTGGATAGTGGATGTGGACTTACATTTTTGTTTAATATCCATGACTTTCTGGACCCAGTACCTCAGTTGGGGAGGTTAGGAATCATTTAGCGTATGGTAACTAGAATAGCACTGGTGTCTATAAGGCACACTGTTAATATATACTGGTGAATAAATTTGGAAATTTGACAGAGAAAGATTACCTACATCAGACTGTAGTATTATGAATGAGACTCAGAGCCAATTCTTGGGGGAAGGCTGAAATATCGGAGAGAGGAAGCACCACAGTCAATTCTCACCCAGCTGTCTTGCAACTTCCTCAGCCTCGTTCCTGGTTGCTTCTGCTAGTAGCTTCTCCTTCTTCTGGGTTTCTACAGCCCTTATATACCCTATTCCATCCAGGTTAAGATTAAAGGTGTGTAGCCTTGAACCCACAGAAACAGAAGAAGTTCTGTCTCTGGAGTTATAGGATAAGGGTGTTGGTCCCCATTCCTGGCTTTCCTTGTGCTGGGATTAAAGGTGTGTGTGACTGACTTAGCTGTTTATCTTTGTATTCAAGGTTTAAGAATTTCCTGAGCTGTCTGCTTACGATTTATTTGACTGGGTGTTCTCTCCCCAGTATTCAGGTTTTATTAAATGTGTAATATATATTCACATCAGACTTCTCTATATGGATGGTGTATTCAGTGGATTTCACCTGTTTTCGCAGAAGTAGAGCAAATCCCAACTGGAATCCTGTGACACAGCTATGCTAGGGAAGTGGCACCTGCATTCAAACAGATGACTGTTTCGTCATCTATTCAATTGTTTAATCTTTTGACACTGGGTATCCATATGTAGTCCTGGCTGGTCTGGAACTCAATATGTAGACCATGTTAGCCTCAAATTTGCAGCAATCCTTCTGTCTCTGCCTCTGGACTGCTGGAATTACATGCCCAACTACACTTTGTGATTTCTTCCCTGCCCCATGTGTAAGTGTGTGGCTGTATGTGTGTTTACAGGTGCATGTGCCTTTGATTATATGCATGTGGAGGCCAGAAGTTGACATCACTGTCTTCATCAATCCCTCTTCATCTTAGATATTGGAGCAGGGTCTCTTACTTGTACTTGGAGCTCATGAATTTTTCTAGTTTGTTAACTTGCCCTGAGGGTCTCCTGTCTCTGCCTATTAAGTATGGGAAATCACACAGTGTGGAAAGGACGCCACACTCTCCTGGCATTTACTTGGGTGCCAAGATTCCAAATTCTGGTCTTCACACTTGTCTGGTAAGTATTTCAGCCATTGAGCCACCACCCCAGTCCATCTTGTTATATGTTTCTTATCCAGTCTCCTTGTTTGTTTGCATAGTTCCCTATGACCTGAGATGCAAAAATTGCTCATAACTATTATGATTTTGAAACTTTCGTGTACATTCTTACACATGCTTTTCTTAAGGACATTCTGAAGCATTTCCTATTAACTCTATTTATAGAAGTGGAACAATGTATCCTGCACAGCTTAGGACTTGACCTGACTGGGGTGATGAGGAAATAAAGAGGGAAGAGACACTCAGACACATCTCTACAAGAGCTGGAATCAAGTGGGTCTTTCGTATGTGAACTATAGAGGTCCACTCAGGACTTCATTCCCTCCTTACACATTCTCTTAGGCATCCACGGGGGAAAACTGAGGTTGTAGATTGAGGAGCCAGCTGGGATAGATGACACACATAACCCTTGGATATGTAATGAGTTCAAGGGCAGATTTGGGGTACATGAGACAGTGTTTCACATATACACCCTCCATAGTATTTTTTTAAAGATTTATTTATTTATTATTAATACAGTGTACAGAAGAGGGTACCAGACATCATCATAGATGGTTATGAGCCACCATGTGGTTGCTGGGAATTGAACTCAGGACCTATGGAAGAACAGTCAGTGCTCTGAACCTCTGAGCCATCTCTCCAGCCCTCCATAATATTTTTTAAAGGAAAGAAAAAAAAAATCAAGAAGCTAGCCTGGGAACTCCCAGCTAAAGTGAGGGAAAGATGGCTTTAAATATACTCTTTGGATTCCAGTCTTAGCCTTGTTTACTCCACTACATCTCATAATGAGGAGAAAAGAGAATTCGTATTTTCCTAAAAACACAGCCAAATGTCATTACTGATTTTTGGCAGTGGACTTTTTGTTTATAAAATACTGGAAACTTGGGGGTTGGAGACATGGCTCAGCAGTTAAGAGCACTTGCTGTTCTTCTAGAAAGATTAACATTCAGTTCCCAACACTCATAAAGAATGGCTCATGACTGCCTGTAACTTCAGCTCCGGGAGCTCTAGCACCCTCTTATGGTCTCTGCGGGTACCCACACAGGTAGCATAAATGAACACATACCCATAAATAATTTTTTTTATTTCAAACTTGATTATTAAAAATGGAATGCTGCAAATTAAAAAAATCATACATGGAAATAAGCCAGACCCAAAGACTGTATAAATCAATGAACTTCAATACAGTTGGAATAAAATATATAAATAAAATACTGAGAACCAACTGTCTTGCATTTGCTAATGAGGCAAGAGGACCCACCAGTTCTGGGGTTAGTGTGGGCTACACATAGTGAAATCCTGTCTCTAAAACCAGCAGACAAAGTTAATTTTTGCCTTAAGATCTCAGAATAGGGGCTGGAGAGATGACTCAGTGGTTAAGAGAACTGTCTTTTCTTCCAGAGGGCCTGGGTTCAATTCCAAGCACCCACATGGCAGCTCACAACTGTCTGTAACTTTAAAATATGATACCTACACACAGAGACATACATGCAGACAAAACACCACTGCACATAAAATTAAAATAAATAATTTCAAAAAGATCTCAGAATAATTAAGAAGAGACCACACACCATAGGTTAGTCTGATAGTTCCTTCCTTTCAAGGACAGGGAGGGAGGGCAGAGCTGCATGTGGCTCAGAGTGAAGTTTTCATCTACTTACAACAAACAGAGGACCTTCTGTGGGAAAGGTTTCTCCAAAAATTCACATCCATGGAGTATGGCAGGGGTCACAGAGTTTAGTATGTAAGTTCAAAGACTCAGCCTTGCTGGGAACAGGTGGGTAGGAGAAAGGGCAGCTCTGAGAATGTTCTAGCACAGGGACATTTAAACTTTTAAGAGAGTACTTTCCCCTTTAAAAGTGATTCCTGAGCAAAACTAAGTTAGATCAGTTGTTTCCTTCGTCTGTGCTCACTTTATGATTTTCCCTTCATAAGTAAGACTTCATGGAAATTATTTCCAATTGTTTTATACACATACCCTACTTTAAAATAAACTATTTTATATGCAGATTTTTAAAGTTTTAAGTCTTTGAAGCCCACTTCAAAGAATGCTTTAGGGCTGGGGATGTAGGTCAGGGCACACTGCTTGCCTAGCTTTAGCCTAGGTCCTGGTTTTGACTTCCCAGCATCGTTTTTAAAAATTCTGCTTTAGCTAACAAAAGATTCTGTGTAAAATTCCTTTAAATAAAACAAAAACTCCCTGGCACATGGAAGGCCGTTATTCAACTTCATACATGTAACTCAACTTCCCAAACATGCAGAGCATGAAACCTGTTTCTCCTGTGTCTCAATCTGAATGTATAATAACTCTTGACTCTTACAAACCCGTGATGAATTTTCTGGATTTCTGTCTTTTCTGAGACTCTGCTCCTTGGCTGAATGACCAAGTTAGGGATTTTGTTTTAGGCATGAGGAAACACATGAGGTTCCCCCCCCTTTTGTCGACATTCGTTTCTAAAGATTGCACAAAGTGGTGCTTAAAAGATAATTCTAGCTTCTAAATTTAGGGTGTGGATAAAGTCCAAAGCGAGACTACTTCATTGGTAACTGTGCCATTAATATGTGAGGCCAGGGAGTGTGTCTCAAACTCCTAATGATTTTTCCCCTCCTTTTCTCTCTGACACACAACATATAATTTAACAAGATTCAAAGTTAACTGAGTCACTGACAAGCTCTTTACCACCATGACTGAATTTTTATTCTAAAGTGAGGGGGGTTTTATATACAAAATATGGTTTAGTGATATAGTATATGCTTAGTATGTGCTAAGTCCTGACTTCAGTTCTTAGTATTATAAATAAGTAAATAAATGATTTCATAGTTGAGTTATTCTAAAAAGCCACCTTGCAGTCAGAGATATTCTTCAAAATCAGCCAGTAAATTTGTTATTTTTGTGGTACCAGATCATCAAATGCAGGGCACTGGGCAATGCTAGGGAAGCGCTACTGCCGATCTTCAGCCTTTGATGTTTTGGTGACTTTGTATTGCAGACTGACCTTGAAACCCTGATCCTTTTGCATGAGCCTCCAAGAATGCTGGCTTCACAAAGGTACATTAGCTTGCTTACCTTTGTATTTAAGTATTGTTCAGGTCATTTTTAGTCTACTGTCCAAAACAAAAACAGCAGCAGCTCCCTGAACAAGCTGTTATAAGAAGTGTATCATTTTCTGCATCCTGCTTTGAAATGCTTTAAATATGTATTAATGATGGAAAGATATGTAAAAGAGTAGATGTAGCAAAATGTTCTTGAAATAATTCAAGTGGTTCACTCTACAATCTTTCTGCAAGAAAAGGATGAAGGAGGTGGGTACCACACGTAGTTGAGACCATATTTACTTACCAGGTAGGACTACAGAGCCAGACTGGCAATCATGGGACTCTTGATGTCTTCAGCTGTTAGACATGTCATTAAACTCCTCACCTTCCAACCTGGTCCCAGATGACGGGCTGATGGTGGTAGTGAGGTCTTTGGGGGGGGGCACAAAAGACAGTCCAGGCTTAACAAATACAGAAGTATGGAGTAGAGGGTATTGATCCCTGGTCCCTGAATATTTCAGGGAGGGACATGCTACAGTTTCAAAATGAAATGTCCCTGAAAGGTTCACATGTTGAACATTTTACAGCCCAGCTAGTATTGCTGTTTGAAGAGGTCATAGGACTTTTAGATGAAGACTTAACTGGAAAGGTCTTGATATTTAGCGGCACGGACCGGCTTCCTGTTTTGACTGCATACTTAATGTACGACTAGACACCCACGGCAGCCATCACACAGCTTTTCCTACAAGGATGGGCTGCATCGCCTCCAACCATGGGGGCAGGATCATTCTTTCCTTTATTTGTGATGAGTCTTGCTGGGCATTTGATCAGAGCACAGAGACCATGAAAGAAATGCAGACAGACCGTGTTCCTATTATCTCAGAAAGGAAGTGGACGTGGCTTACAGCAGAAGGCGCTTGCTGAAAGCTACCAGCCGCTTTTTGGTTCTTCGGTTTTCCAAGGACACTCCCAAGCCCTTCATGGAATTTTAAAGCCACACCTGACTTTCTAGAGACTTAAAACTTGAGTCAACCCAATAGAGATTTAAATGTTGAAAGTAGCAGAGAAAACGATCCCCTGGCATTTGTTTCATTATTGTATTTTGGATGAGTTCCAATAGAGTTTCTCTTCTTCCTACTGGCCTCTTACACTTCATTTTAAAAAAATGTTCCAGACATTACTTATATTAGTTATGCTTTTGTTATTCATGTTTTATCTTCTTGAGGCACAATGCTTATTTACTGAACATCTAGAACTTAGAGACAGTCTCTGTGGGATTCACATCATCATTTAGGCAGAAACTCTTAATAATTCCAATAATTCCTGTTTTTGTTTTTTCTATTCATGGTAACAGCAACTCATCTGGAGAATTCTACAATGGCATGATATTCTTAGTAATATTAGACAATAGGCATAGATGAAGAAAAATGTGCTGCTTTGTAAGAGGTCATGACTGAGAACACTTAATAGCCGTTAAGTGTGCCCCATATCTCCTGTGTCGATGCTCCCCCGCCCCCAGCTATTCCTCTGCAAAGCACCAATGGTCTCTTGATACTCTGTCACAGAGGGAAGGAATCAAAGCACAAAAGTGACATTTGACGTCTTCCCATTAGAAAGGAAATGGGCATGGCTTTTAATTTCTTACATTGATCAGTTGCAATCCAATACTGTTGAACAAAACAATAGACAGTTTAATATGCTCCATGAATTTGTGCAAGCTTGTACAACTGGTAACTTTGTCCTTGTTCCCAACTGGATCACATTTATCCCTCAAAACCTGTGCACATAGCTTTGACAGAAGACTGAGCTGTGAATGCCATGGTCAGGACAGTGGAGATGTTAGTCTGATGCTCAAGGAGGAGTGTGGATATTTGTTAGGTATTTAATAAATCCTGGGATATCAGAGAGACTACACAGTCAAATCTAGGCAGATAGCTCAGGAAATCCTTGAATACAAGGATAAACAGCTGAGTCAATCACACACACCTTTAATCCCAGCACAGGGAAAGCCAGGATTGGGGACCAACACCCTTGATCCCACAACTCCAGGGACAAAACTTCTTCTGTTTCTGTGAGTTTAAGGCTACATGCCTTTAATCCTAACCTAGATAGGATAGGGTATATAAGGGCTGTAGAAACCCAGAAGAAGGAGAAGTGACTGGGAGAAGCGACTGCAGAAGCGACCAGGAGCAAGGCTGAGGAAGTTGCAAAACAGCTGGGTGAGAATTGACTATGGTGCTTTCTCTCTGATATTTCAGCTTCCCCCAATATTTTGATTTGAGTCTTTTCTTACAACCCAAATTCATGCTACTACAGAGGAGACAGTGGAATGGAGGGCAGGCAATAGATAAGGAGAAAAAATAACAACACTGAGAAATAAGACTCTATGAAAATGGGGGAAGCCCTGGTTGGGGTAAGAGGATTGAGAAGAAACTCAGTTGAGTAGGAAAGGTATCATTTTTTTTTTTTTTTCTGGTTTAAGCCAGGGTCTATTATCTACATAGCCTGGCTATGTACATGACTGCTTACAGGGCTGTCTTGGAACTCACTATGTAGACAGGCTGGCCCTGAACTCAGATACACTTGCCTCTGCTTCCCAGGTATTGAGATTAAAGGCATGTGTCATATGTCCTGCCCAGAGTGGCATACTTTTAAACTCACCCACTGTCGCCATCTTTCAATGAATTTCAAATTCTGCCCTAAAAGAGCTCTGAGCCCACTTCAGTTACCCATTTTGTAAATAACAGTTCTATTGAAGACTTAAGTCATCCACTGTGGACTTAAAACACAAAAAATTTACCAAATTAAAATGAAAACAAAGACCATAAAGGCCCTGACATGCCCCTATAATGTTGAGGGCACAGATCACGGACTATGAAGTTTTATCTTCCCTGGCTGCATTGGGCTGGAAAGTACCTCATCCTTTGAAAATCTTCAACATCATCTGCTTTCAAATGGTGGGGTGATGAAGTTGACATTGAACTTGGATCCACACTGTCTAGGGTTTCTGTGTTAGCTTTGACACTTGGTGTTTAATTATGGGAGCACTGTTTTTTAACATCCTAATCTTAAATTCAGTGTGTTCAAACTATATTCAGAAAAGCAAGTGGAGTATCTTTTGTTGGGAAAAACAAAAAAGGAAAATGAAAATTCTTGGTTACTGAAGCTGGTATGTCTGGTCACAGCACAACTTTCTTTGGTCCTTTTCCCTTTCAGATATATTCAGGGTATAAATTCTTCATTAATTTAAATACAACTGGGCATATTGTAGCTGCCTATGACTATGTAGGACACAGATGAAAAAATAATTAGCTTAGTTCTCAGATGGTGCTTAGTAGTTTGTTTTTACGTTTTGTCTACATAAGCTTTAGGATGCTTACTGTATCAAATCCTTTGGTCTGGCTTCCACATAGTATTATCCCCCCATATCTCACCCTACTCTTTCCCCACATTAGCTTCACACAGAATGAATTCTGCTGGTCCCCGTCATTTTAGTTGATCATGGTAAATGACCACATTACAACTCACAAGGTTGGGCATCATGTCCTGATGCACACTTCCCAGTATTGCTCTCAACTGAGTAAAGGTTCCTGCCATATGCTCTATCCAAACAGTGCTCACATCATTTCCCCAAGGTCAGATTTGCCTGTATCGTAGATCCAGGTAGCAGGTGTTCTAGAAAGCCTGAACTAAGTAACAAGACTTCTCCAGTGGTTGTGTGAATTGGGGACATGGTCTCTAACTGTGCTCAGATGCTGACAATTCAGTCAGCTAAACAGTCTATCTTTCCCTTCTGTGTGTGCTGTAATATATACCACCACACTTCAACATAACTGAATAGAAGGCCTGGGAATAAAAGGTATCCCCCTCTCCATCATTTCGACTTCAGGATACTGATTTAAAATCTGTGAAACATACATTTTAGTGCTAACATTTTCATCTGATGCTAACACTGATGAATTCTCCCAACAGCAAGAAGAGATGGTGAGGCAGGAGACGCTATGCCAATGTGATCATCTTCTCCACCATATTCCAACAATGCATCTGCCAGTAGAAGGATGGGGAGGGACTGAAATAGGCTGAGAAAATACATCTTATTCCTCAATATTTACATACTAACAGTGTTAGAAAGAGGGTGTGGCAACCCAGTGGAGAGATTAGGTCCTGTAAGGCTGGCAGCAGCAGGCAGGGGTAACTTATCATGAAGATAAGGACACTTTCTGACAGAGGAACCCATTCTCAAGTACCCAGGTACACCCTGATATTATTAGGTATCTACAAGACAATGGCTGAGCAAGAGGGCACCATACCCACTTTAGGTGGCTGGTACCCAATGGATAGCTCCTGTACAGCTGGTATCAATACATTATACTAGACTCAGCAAATGGCTTTTCCGATCTTAGCACCCAAGGAATATTGCCTGCTTGATTGGCATTGACCTGTGCTACCAAGCAGAGGCCACAAGGGTCTAGCTATGCTTACGAAGGGTGTTTCCAACCTCATCCCATTCTGTGCACACCCTCTTGGGAATGCAGCAGCCTCTTGGGAATCTGGCAAAGTGAAGATGGAGTACATAGGGAGACATCTGGATTCACACATGGCCATAAGTTGCTACCATGTGGAATTCTAGGTGGGGTATGGGAGGCTGGGATATGCCAGTCAAGATTGTCAGTGGTACAGAAATAGTAAAGAGATGGGGCATCAGGGTAGCTACATGGACCTTTGAGGTTGCAAGGTCATGGGCAGTCAACTTACAAGGTAGAATCCTATCAGTTCCAAGTCTTAGTTGCTGAATGATATTTAAAACACCACTTTAAACATTCTGATGTTTGATCCTGGCTTAATCAGATCTTATTTCATATTGGTGTTCAACAGGTGATTCTTTTTCTTTGCCAGAAACTGACCCCTGGTCCTTGAGCATGTTAACCAAGTACTCTATCACTAAGCTACATGCTCAGTCCTCAAATGTTTTCTTTCTTTCTTTTCTTTCTTTCTTTTTTTTTTTTTAAGGATTAGAAATGTCAAGCATTTTATCTGAATGGTGAAGAAGAAGCAGGTGTAGGGCTCTGTTGCCTTTCTTGGAACAGGCCACAACCACAAACCAAATTTGATTAGAGAAATGTTATTAAATTTTAATTTTCTTTAAATACATAACCTTTTCCCACTCTCAGCCACTTGGCTGAGGAAGGGGAGACTCCACCCCCTCCATCCTTGGGGGCTGCATGTCTAAAGCCTGAGATGGTGAAGATGAAGTATAAAAATACTATTTACAGAGGGGAAGCAGACATCGGCACTACTGTAACCTCCAGATACCCCCATCTCAAGGCTCCCCTTTTTTTTAAGCCCCTGGAAATGTGCTGAGGATAGAAAAAGTCCCTTTCTTTAGAGTGGGGTCTTTTCAAAACCATCGAAAAATAGGAAGCTCTGAGATTAACCAGGGTTAGGGAGAGAATGGATAGCACCTCAGATCCTAACAGGGGACGGCTGGTCCCATCACCCTGCAGTTGGCCAGGACAAGGCTGGCCTTTGTTTCCTACATCCCATGTAAACATCGACTTTGCCCTTTTCTAGGTCCCTGCCCTTCTTTATTTCATGCTGAGTCTTTCCTTGGTGTTTTGATCTTTCTTCCTTCCCTTTAACCATCCCAAGGCTCTGGCAGGAGTCAAGGATGTGGGTGGGGCAGAGCCACTCCATCCTCTCAAGGTCAGACAGAGTAGCTTGTTCTCCAAAGGGAAGGGTCCATGTTCAAAGTCACAGGGAAGACTCCTTCTCAGGGCAAGGATGAGGCAGTTGGATAGTGTAGTACCAGGATAGAGTAGTCTGGCTGGGTGAGGCCATCAGGACTGGGTAACAGGGAAAGAAGCTTTTGGAGGCAGAGCCTGGGCAAGCCTGGTTGGTACTGGTCCGGCACTGCTGGTAGAAGCCCAGCCCTGTCACCCTTGCCTTTAGGTGAATGTAAATGTCACGACCCCCAAGAGTCTTGTTCATTGTGTAGAGGAACCCTGGTGCCCACAAAGTAAGCAGTCTTCTCCAGTGTCCGCGTATAAGGAGAGCTCACACCAGTTCATCCAGTAGGATCCCAATGCTCTGCGAGGTCTCTGTGGGTCCAGCAATAGGCTTGTTGCACATGGGACAGACACAACGTACTTCTAGCCACTTCACCAGACACCTGTGAACAAGAGGACTGTTATTTCTGAGGAGACATTCCAGATGGCTCCAGCTGTCTCTGAGTCCAGCTGCTTCTGAGAACAAAGTACCCCTGTGTCTGCCCCAAGATAACCCCTCTGGTGTTGTGAACCTAGGGCATCACTGCGGAACAGCATTGGAGGGGATTAGAAGGTTCTTAAAGATACTCCCTAATTATTTCTCCTCTACAGGACCCCTCCTCCCCCATCACATCCCACATACTTGCGGTGAAAGGCATGCTGGCATGGAAGTACGCCTAGCTCATCCTTTCCTCTGAAATCTTCCAGACAAACTGCACAGGTCTGCTATGGGGAGGAGGGAGGGAGGAAAGGAGAAAATGAGAATCTATGAGGTAGGAGTCTAGGGGCCCTCTTTACTCATCCATCCTGAATATCCACCATCTAATTTTCAGAAAAGGAAACCAAACTCCTATGTCACCTGTGTCAGCCAGACAAAGCTCAGACATATTTATAAGACTGCATTGACAGGATGCCAGGCAACATGGCTGCTTAAACTGACATCAACCAAATGAAGAAATTATAAACATAGCCCTCCAGAAGCACTAGCCACGTTTGTTCAAATATTTACTTGAATATGAAATGTGGATTAGTGGTAGAGCTTTGTTTGTTCATTATCCATGAGATCCCAAATTGTATCCTATCCCCTGCACCACAATCAAAAACACTAAATAAAGAGTGTGTGGCAATGTTTGCTGTTAGTGATATGTCCTTTGGGAGAGGAAACATGGATCTCTCCATTCAACATCCTGGTTTAGTTTTAGGGTTTGTTTTTTGAGGACAGATTCTCACATAGCCCAAGCTGGCCTCAAATTCACTGTGTATCCAAGGTTGTCGCTTGAATTTCTCATCTTCCAGCCCCTACCTCTCTAATGTTGGGACCACAGATTCGTGTCAACACTTTCTGCTCAATGTTCAGTAGTGTGCCAACTCTTCTCCCATGATGTACTTTGTTCTCATGCTATCACCATGCCAGGATGTTCTGGGACTCGGTAGCTTCACAATCATGTATCTAACAAGTCATAATGTGGTCAAATCCCTACAGTACTCCATAGACATGTATGCAATTATTTAATGCCACTGATAATTGCTCAGGTATTATGCATATTTTGACTCAGGAGAGAGTTTTATGCATAGTGTCTACTTAGTGGGTGCAGGCTACTTTGATATGAGCTCTAAGCCTCTCTTATACCCTGGAGGAGGCTGTCCATATTTCCAATGCTCAACATCTACCTATGGTTGATGGTTCCCAGATGGGAGAGTTCAGAACACTCTTATTAACACACAAGTTTTTAATTGACAGTATTGGTTTCTAATGGTTTTGTTCTTTCCAGGCTGAGGAGGCACACAGTAATAAAAAGTAAGACCACAGGACAGATGTGATGGCTATTCTTGGTTACCAACTTGACTATATCTGAAATTTACTAAAACCCAAATGGCTGGACACATCTGAGAGATTCTCTCTCTCTGTCTGTCTTTCTCTCTCCCTCTCTCTCTTCCCCTTCCCTCCTTCTCTTCCTTTCTTTTTTCTTCTTTGAGACAAGATTTCTCTGTGTAGCCTGACTGTCCTAGAACTTACTCCATAGACCAGGCTGGTTTTGAACTCAGAGAGAGCTGCCTGCCTCTGAGTGCTGGAATTAAAGGTATGTACCATTATCATCACCTGGCAGTGAGGGATTTTTCTTAAATCATTTGAAGTGGGAAGACCCACTTCTACTCTGGATCTTTGAGGTGAGAAGATTCACCTTTAATCTGGGCCACACTTTGGCTGGTAACCTGTGTAGAGATCAATGGAAGAAAGAAGAGTGTTCTCTGCTTGCTCTGCTCGCTGTCATTTTCACTGGCAGGTCCATTACTTCACCAGCATTGGAGCCTACTTCTTTGGGATTCCAGTATCTAATGATGACCAGCTGCTAGATTCTTAGACCTTTTGGTAGATCACCATTGTTAGACTATCTGGACCACATCCTGTAAGCAATTCTAATAAATCCCTTATATATATTCATTCAATGAGTTCTGTTCCACTAGAGAGCCCTGACTAATACAGATATATGTGCTCAGTTACATTCTTTAAATCCATACTTATATCTCCATTTATGAAGATCCAAGGTCTCAGAGGAACTGCTACAAATGGCTTAGGAAACACCTGAACTTACTTTTTTAAGAACCTGAGGTATAGTAGCAACATGAAAAATAAGAATAAAATGAGGCCATGTGTAGGGAGTCTCATGTTTGGTAATGCTGGAATCCTATTCATTTTCAGACAACCACAAATGGCTCACTCTCTGGTTGGGTGTCTGTGGTTATGGATGGAAACCTTGGGAGATGAGTTAGGTAACCTCAAAGGCTGAGGAAACTGATCTGGAAATGGTCCATTAAAAGAGGGGGTGGAGGGAAAAGGGGGAATGATGTAATTACATTTCAGTTGAAATAAAAGAGTCAAAGTTGAGAGATCCTATGAAGTTGGCCTTATGTGGGGGTGGGGGATGGATGGAGGGGAGAGACAGGCCAGAACCACTGCAAGGGATACAAGCCACTGATCTGTTAGGACAATGTAATATACATGAGTAAAAGGACCTTATTTTCTTTAGTCACAGACAAGAGCATAGGTACCAAATAAAGGGAAGGTCAGCAGCACATTGACTATGGCACAAAGCTTGTGACACTTGTATTGATTCTGCACACCACACTGCCTAAGATAGAGTCTATAATACCCTTAAAGATTCTGCACAGCCCACTGCCTATGGCATAGAGTCTATGACCACACTTAAATATTCTGCACAGCATACTGCCTATGGCATAGAACCTGTGATACCCTTGCAGATTCTACATAGGGCTGCCTGTGGCATAGAGCTTGTCATAACCTTCCATTTACCTTGACTCTTTTGTGATCCCTTTGCTCTCTGCCTTATCCGACTCTAGACTAAATGCATTACTTGCTGGGATGAGTTCTGTTTGGACATAGGTAATCTGTAGGCAGGAACTGAAGAGTCTGGAAAAGGTCCAAGTGAAGAGCTGAAGAAGAATGCTCTAAGTAGGATCCTTCCAAGACACTTACCCCATAGAGCTGCAACTTCTTAGCATCACCTTTAAGCACCACCTGAGGAAGGAAGATGCAGTTGATGATATCTGAAGGTACCAACCAAAGTGGCCAGGGAGGCTCACCCAATGATGCTCATCTCTATCTCTCCATCAAGGTAAAGGACAAACCCAACTTGAAGACAGTGACAGGAATGGTAAGCCTCTGCGGTACCCAGAAAATTATGGAATACAGGCTATAGAAGCATGGACTTGCTCTCCCTATCAGGGCAAGTGGCAAAGGAAAAAGTTTAATGCAAAAAGATGGCATATTACCTCCTTGTAACCATATCGCTCACTCTGTGCCTGGTTCCGTAGTTTACTAGGCAGAAAAAGAAAGAGAAGAAAGTAGATTACCATATTTTGTTTTAAGATACACAAGATAATGACAGTATGTAAAATGGGATGTCTGCTTGGATATATTTCTGAAGATGAAAAGGGTACTTGTTTCATAGATGTCAATGGGAGAATAGTTCAGATGTATGTAGGCCAATCATAGATGATGAGGACTAAGGATTTATTACCAGGTCACAGACACATTCTGGACTATTCTCCAGTAGGGTAAACTAACTGGCTTATCTACTTTCTTTGTCTTTTCCCAGTAGGTAAATTCCTCCAGGTATCCAAACTACATAGATCAATAGTATGCTTACCATGTGCAGAAGGAGTTAGGTATTTTTAACTGCTTGCCTGTACAACGCCACTCTTAATAGCCAAAACACAGTGTGTTGTTACTCATACTGATGGCATAGTAAAATAGTCCATCCAGGCTATGTTGTGTATGTCCCCTGGAGACTGACATTGCCTCGCTGAATGTCTACAGGAAGGAGAAACTTTCCATTTTATAGATGGAAGGGGGAAAAAAAAAGAACCCCAAAGAAATTAAGCAAGTTTCCCAAATTTTATAGAGCTGATAGGGAACAGTTCCTGTGTTAAAAGTCAGTCTACGTGATTATGGAACCTGCCCTTTCTCCCACAGAACATGATTACCCCCCTCCGTCCGTCCGTCCGTCCGTCCGTCCGTCCGTCCGTCCGTCCGTCCGTCCGTCCGTCCGTCCGTCCGTCCGTCCGAGCTCTGATTTGATCTTGAGATATACTGCATGTTTTATTAAGCCTTTGACTTTGGGTGACCCACTGTGCAGATGTTTGGAAGCATAATTATATACTGATTCTGTGCCGTCTTATGTCAGTAGGGGGAATTTTTACTGTGACTTCTACACACAGTTCAGACTAACTTCAAATTCATGCTTTGCAGAAAGGAGTGGGCAGGAATGTGCCACTGCACCCAGCTGCAGGTATGTGTAGATGACTTCTATATATGCACATAAAACTTTTTGTTACAGTAGAGTGCTAGCAATTTACCCCAGTGCCTCAGGCATGCTGCAAGGATCAAGTTAATTTGATTAAGAAATACTTTAACATCTCAGTATTACGTGAAGTATATCTCAGGGCATATCTATGATGTCATTTCGAGATACAATCCAATCATGAGTGTTTTGACCTAGTTCTTTTTTCAATAGATTCATGGTACAAAGGCATTATGGAAGGTTGTAGAAAGAGGATTTCTGGCCCCACTGATTTCTCTACTTTCTGTCTGTTGACTAGTAAGAATGACAAATAGCCTGTGTCATAAGCTACTGCCACCATAAATCTTCTGCTTAAGCATTTGAGACTAAGTGATCATGGATTAACACCACCCCCAGCCACAAATCAAAACAAATCAGGTATCTTTCATAGCAATGATAAAAGTATACAGGATATCTATTTACTGTGTACATGCTTCACCACTGATCTATACAGCCAGCACTTTCTAACCTAGATTTGGCTGGAGTATGGAAGAAGAAGCCTGGCTAGGCTGGAATAGGGCCAAGTCCACCTCACTACCTGTTCTTACAGGCTAAGAATGGCTTTTTCTTCACTGGGTAAAAATAGAAAGGAAAAATATCATCTCTCAACACAAAATCTTTTATCTCATGACCTGAAACTTTAGGGCTGGGGTGTAGCTCAGCAGTAGAGCACTTGTTTCCCACACATGAAAGCTTGGGTTTGATCCCCAGCACTACAAAAGAAAAAGAATTTTTTTTAAATGCCATTGGTTCATCAGTTTATGCACTGTCTATGACTGCCTTTGGAACTCTCTATGATGGTAGATGATTGTGACAGAGACTTTACAACCCATAAAGAAAAAGGTTTCGGGCCTGAGTGACAAAACCAGACACCCCATTTCAGTGGTTACAGCTTTTCTCATGGTACTGAAGAAGCAGAGAGCATAGCCATGCCTGAGAGGTGGGTCTGGACAAATAAGATCTGGCCATCAGCCTCCTCCATCCTTCCTGAGGAGGAAGTCACGTGGTCTGGCAAGGTTGAATGTTCCTGGAGCCTCTGGGAAAGTACCAGCCAGGTGGACTCCTGCCAGACCTGACATTCTCCACCCCGCTACCCCCATTCTCATCTCTCTTTACCATGTGCTTTCTGCTCACTTTCAGGGCCTGGACTAACCAGAGTTCCAATGGTATGATCCTTAATGTGCAGAACTCTCTAGTCCTAGAAAAGTTATCATATATAATGCAAGTGTTTTTCTCAGCTTCCAAAGAAGATGGGCAGGGAAGGGTGTGTCCAAAAGCCCACGTGAGCTATTACCTGACCATACCGTGTGCGGGTCTTTCTTTAGAAGAAGAAAACTCATTTTCTTTCCTGTTTTTCAGAGTCTTATGTAACCCAGGCTAACCTCAAACTGCCTACGTAGCCAAGAATGACCTTGACCTTCAGATCTTCCTTCCTCAAATCTCAGAGATGTTAGGATTATGAGCTCTGTGCTGGGCACTCTCCAGTTTAGCTGCACTCATGAGCTCATTCCCTGCCTTCTAGGTCTAAGGACAGAATGCTTGCTAGGTCACTGAGCAACATTCCAACCCTGTCTGGGGTTAGAAGTTTAAATGAGAGAATGCCACACATTTTTTTTAAAGGTTCAACTACTTCACCAACAACACTGATATACTGTGGTGTAGTATGTGCTATGCTTTATGACCACTGGGGTCCTCTCACCCATTTCATATGGCAGTTTCCCTTTAATGGAGGGGCTCAGAACTCACAAAACCTCATCTGCATCCTGCATGGCTATTATTTTGGCTCAGGAAGGATTAGGTCATGAGGAGATGGGGCTCAAAAAGTTACAAAGAAAACAGCAAAAAAGCATACTCTGGGGCCATCCCAGCTGGGGATGGAGAGTCAAGAACTCTGGACAGGTGGCTTTCTCAGCTGTTGGCTGAGCCATGCAACTAAAAATACCACGATTTCAATGAGACCATTGCCAAGCCACCACAAGCAGGCTCTCCCTTCCCTCTTTTCCCTTTGAGAGCAAACAATGCAGCCAGCTCCTGAAAATAATTGTTCCTTTCCTGCCTATTTGTATTCTACTGGCCCCTCCATCCTGTGGAAGCAGAGGTCAACTCTGAGGGGAAAGAGGAGAAACGGGACAGCTGGCAGCTGAAACGTCCTTGGCTCATAAGCTCAAGGGGTCAGGAGTGGCAGTCATGGACCTATTTTGGCTGAGGTGGAAACTGAGAAGCAGGGAGGGGAAGTAGCTTATGTGCCTGTGTGTCTTCACACACACACACACACACACAAACACACACACACACACACAAACACACACACACACACACCAGAGGGAGCCTTTGGAACCATGAGGCCCAGGGGTCAGCTGGCTCTAGACAGGCTACAGGACACAAGGATGGGTGATGGAGCAAAGTACCTCGGAAAAGACAGATGGCACTATGCTGCACCACCGTGGGGGTGGCTTTTAGTATCATGTGGTCAATACTCTGTCTGTTCTTCTGCTACAACCAAAACAAAACAAATCAGAAGCAGACAGAACCATAGCCTGTCTGCTGTAGGACCCTGACACTGAGCTGAAAGGGTCTGGCCATGGGGGACTTCTCAGCTCTACTTCCCATGCAAGGAAGAAGACACAGAAAGAGACTCACATGGAGGACAGTATGAAAGTTTAACCCACCTCAGCATCTTTGCTGACAAATCCTTAACTGTCCAGACATGAATGTCTTCATTCATGCAGTTCCCTAACCCTTACATTGGAAGCCTGTTCGAGGAATTAAGTGAGCTAAATGGTTTACCACAATGCCTGGCACAAGAAAGCCCTTTAGAAAAGACCAGTCCAAAACACAAGGTCATGCCTATTAGTGGCAATTAGGAAACAAACCTCAGTCATCTACTTGTCTATCAGAATTTTAACCTCTGGATTTCTTTTGTTCATCATCTTTGGTCTTTGCTCTGTGTGTGTGTGTGTAGAAAGGACCCAAATAGAGGAAATACAGGGGTTTTTTTTTTTTTTATAAAATTTTATAAATTTATATTTCTATCAATCACATCCTAAATAAATCCATGATATTTGAAACATGCATACCTTTATCCTTCATGAGAACTGAGTTATTGCTTGATAAAGGGGCTGAGGGGGAAGGTCAGTGAGTAAGAATTGGTTTGGGGAGAGAAATCATAGAGATTATAGAACAGAAAAGAGTAAGTCTACATTCATTTCCCATTTAGTGGTTAAATGTGAATTTTGCACTAAATGTATCCAAGGGTAAAATCAAGCACTGCTTTCTCTGCCCACTTAGGTGGAGAAATTCAAGTTTTAAAGAGCTGTCCTGTTTGGGAAGGTTCTGAAGAACCCCACAGAGCCATGGGCTGAAGGAACAATGCTTGTCACCTACACTTCCAAGTATCTGTTTCCCAGGCAGAAGCAATCCCCTAGTAGGGAATCCCAACAAGATACCAAGACTCCCATCTCTTAATATTCTAATTTGATTCAATTAGACCAAAGCCTGTATCTCCCAGGCATTTACTAAGGTGTGTGTGCCAGGGAAGGGGTCAGTTGTTAAGATTCCAAGGATTATTAACATGTTCTATTGGCCAGAGATGTCCTATTCTCTCCAATGTATAAGGCAGACTCATGGAAGAAAGAACTATAAACATCCCATGAGAATTTGCTTTGGTTTCTGCTCAAAGTACCAAGCATGTCCAACATTTTCCCCAATGTGCATGAGTATTCATATCTTTATGTGTATAAGCATACACGTATATATATGTAGGAGATTGATACTGGTAGCCTTCCTCAGAGGCCCTCTACTTCATTCACTGAGGCAACTTCTTTCCTCTGAATTTAGATCTCCCTGATACGGTTGGTCTAGGTCTAGATAACCTTCTTGTTCTAGGTTATCTCCACATTCTAGGGCTGGAATCACCACAGGCCACCATGCTCACCCAGCATTAACATAGGTTCTGGTATTCAAATTCCACTCCAGATACAGCCCTAGCTTTTTAGAAGATAGCAGCCATAAGCTCCTATGTTCTTCACCAAAACCAGAAATGGTTCCTAGAGATTAGCTACCCCTGAAAAGCTCAAGCACTTCCCTTGATCCCTAAGCAACTAATGCTAAGTGTCATTCTTCCTGTGTACTCTCAAAAATAAAAGCTTACTAGACAGAAAAAACATGGAGTTTTCTAGCATGCACTTGTTAACATCGGCATTGGGAGAACTGTCAATTTCACAGGACAACAAAAGAACTGATCTCTACCTATCTGTTCCTGGCAGGGAGTGGGATTGCTGGCTTTAATGCTCAGCCAGCAGCCATTCTAGGCAACTTCAGAATAGCTGCCCAAGTAGGTGGGATGCAGTGCAACCCTTGGTGACCTTATGTGCTCTGAGATAACTTGATAGGCTGGTATAAATAGAAATACCAGACCTCAGGGTCCAGAGAAGGGTGGGCTAGTAGTATACACACTCCCACCAGAGGCTCTGATGTGTATGTGTGTGTGTGTGCGTGTGTGTAGGGGAGGGTGCACTTTGCTCAACTGACTCTAGACCCGAGTCTTCTTCCTTCTTGCTTTCCCTCCCCAAATCAGCCAGCAAGCAACCAACCTGATGAAGTAGCAGCAGAAGATGAGGCTGAGCATGAAGACAAAGATGCCTGTCCCAAAGATGACCATGTAGATGTTGAGGGGAAGGTCTTGGAAACTGATAGGTGGCATTGAGCAGGACTTGTTGGTACTAACCAGTCCCAGGCCACAGAAACACCCTGCAAAACAAGAGACAAATAATACTAAAGTTAGACATTTGCCACTGAGGTCCATGGCACACTGTGTTAGCAGTAATGTCAGGCTCTAGCTTAAGCTTATCTCCCAGCACTAACAATAACTACACGGCCCTGAATAAATTACTTAGCCAATCTATAAAATGGAATGTTAGGAAAAGTACTTAAAAGGATTAAGAATTTAGAAGACTGTGGCACAAACCTTTAGTCTCAGCACATGCCTCTTTAATCCCAGCACCTTGGAGGCAAGAGGCAGGTGGATCTGAGTTCAAGGCCAGCCTGGTCTAGAGTTCCAGGACAACCAGGGCTACAGAGAGAAACTATGTCTCAAACAAACAAACATTTAGGCAAGGGCAGAAAGTAGAAAAAGAAAACAATAATAACAAAACTGCCTCTACATAGGAGGCACTCATTGAGTACATTGCAAAAAGAAGAACCTTAGGTAAGAAAAATATACTGAGTCCTAACCCATGTTTCCTAAACTGGCTATGTGAGGTTCAATGAGTTATCACTATGGAATTAACTTCCTCATAGACAAACTAGCAAAACAGAGGAAAGAAAGGATGGTTTAAGAAATAAACTTCAGGGGCTGGAGAGATGGCTCAGCGGTTAAGAGCACGGTCTGCTCTTCCAGAGGACCCGGGTTCGATTCCCAGCACCCACATGGCAGCTAACAACTGTCTGTAGTTCCTGTTCCAGGCAAACACCAAGGCAAATAAATAAAAAAAGTTTAAAAAAAAAAAAAGAAATAAACTTCAAAGAGCAATTACAAAAGTCACGTGTTACTATTAACCACCTGTTCTAGAGGACAAGCTGTGCCAGAACCAGAATAGATATCGTTCACTAGAACTCCAGGCCAGCATTCCAGAAGGTGGTGATGTGGACTGGTGCCGGGAATATGAGCTTCCTGAGTGGTTGGTCACCTTTCTACCCACGCACAGCCTCAAGGTCCCATCCTTGAGTGTATCTCCTAAGAACTTGCTAGAAATGTGCAGTCTTGGGTCTATACCACACTAAATGAACTGGATTCTTAGGAAGAGCCTTGGAGAGTGTCCTGCACTGACTAGCCGGCCACTAGCTGCTTCTCTTCTCATTGGCCCTCCCATAAGGCAATCATTTTCCCTTGCTCATGTTTGGTGTCGAAGTGGGTGCACGCTCAGACTCGCGGCAATAAATCAAAGAAAGTCTTTAGAAAAAAGGCAAGATTTTCTTATCTGTACATCATAGCACAACATTATAATCCCAATTATCTGGAAAGTGTCTACACAGGAGGCTGGAAGAAGGGAATGATAAATTGCAGGCTAGCCTGAGCTATGCAGTGACACCCCAGCTCCTTTCCCCAAAACCCACTACAAACAACAAAGAACCAATTCCTTTAAGGAAATATTTTCTTCTTATATCATCTCAGACATCTACCATGGTATAGCTAAGACATAACTGGAAAAAGACTAGCCAAAAGCATTAAAGACTAATACCCCTGATTAATCAGAACCTGTGTTCTACATTTCAATCACATTCTACACGTTGTACACTCCTAGCCCTGAGGTGGGGGCGTGGCTAGGCTCTCTCCTGGCCTTTTGGTTTAGAGCTAGGATTCTACCTGGTAATTACAATTGAGTGCTGCCACACTGGTACAGAGACCAGAATCAGTTGTGACACTGTGTTATGGTCTGGACTTGAGGCATCCCTGCAGCATGCTTAGATACCAGCCGTTCTTCCTCTCTGCTTCAGACCCCTTGAGGTAAAGCTACATCTTTCCCAGGTGATAGACTTAAAGCTCAAAAATCCATAAGCTAAAGTTATGTATGACTATGATTCTGTCACAGTGATGACAAAACTCTAAGTGTCACACATGGTACATGCCATCCCTCTGTGTCCCTTATATTAGTGGATGAATGCTTATTCATCCAAATGTTTAAAAGTATGCCACATCCCTATTTTACACATGTCACCTACTCCTGTCTTATTGATATCACCTGTTTCTAGTTTCTCTATTTATCCTACATGTCTGGCATATCTTCTAACTCAACATATGGTATAATTCCAAACTCACCTGGTTTCAAGTCTACACAGACATGCGCCTTTCCCCTTGCAATAAATATCCTGTGAGCTTTCTCCGCCTGGGTCAGTCTTATTTTCTCTTGCGCAACCATATCCTTGTCTGTCTCCACACATTTGTCTACATAGCCTTCTCTGCCTAAAATCCTTTCCTAAGTCTAGTACTGGTTTTTGTGATACTTTTCTTTTCTGATGTCAGGGCTGTGGGTTAAATGAGTTAGGACCTTGCATAGGCTAGGCAGTAATCTACTACTGAGCTGAATCTTCAGCCTCTGAGTGGTCTTTAGGATATTCCAATGACCTCTCTGTCATGGAATTCTACTGTGCTAAGGACTTGTATCACTTGCCATGGTTTTGCTCAGAATGTCTTCTGTCCTGTTATCGCCAGTATCAACTCTGCATTATTATAGGATAAGCATGAGGCTGGAGATAAGCTCAGTTGTTAAAGGCTAGGCTCACACCCAAAAATATGATAAGCACCATAGATGAGATTAAAATAAAAGAGCATAGAGCAATGACTGGATGACTTTCCATGTAGGAAAGAGACAGACTCAACCAAATACCTTTCTTAACAAGTTAGATATGATAGCGGAGGGGAGTCTATAATTCTGAGAGCAAAGACAAAACCAGAGAGTAAGTACAGTCTTTTCAACAAGCCAGAACCCTCTTAGGCCCAGGAATACCAATATGGACTCCTAAACACTCTGCAGTGCCCAGAGCTAGTGTTTGGTTTGTCTACATAGTTAAGGGACCAGTCCCTGCTTTCTCAAAACAACCTAGTCTTCTTGGCAAAAGCTCCTACTTCAAAGTAGAAAGACTGATGTTTGGGAAAAGTGCCCAGAAACTGCCCTCAGCTAATAAATCACCAGTCAGCCAACAGGTTTTGTTCTGGGTGTGTTTTATACACTGACCTAGACTTTGTGGGGAAACAGAAAGCGAAAGAAGTTCTTTGTTCTAAAGGAATTTTCAATTAGGGGAAATTAAAGAAGCAATTAGCTACTAAAATTTGCTTTGTTCAATAGGATGTTTCTTGCTTCTAGGTTCCATTGGAGGGTTAGAAAGAATATATATATTCATCACTGTTCCCACTTGAGAATTTGCTTTCTCTTGGGTCTTTCACAGAGCAGCATCCCTCACTGTTCCCCAGTATAGGGCCTTGGGAACTCTCTTCCAGAAAACCATACCTTCAGGACCAACAGTACCTTCTAATGCAAGTAGCTTCCTTCATCCTGCTACAGAAGTGTCTGATGTGTTAAGAGGACCAGCATCCTCTCTACAGTTGCCATGGCTCTTCTATGGACCTTACATAAGCAGGACTCTAGTATCTACTGGGTCCTAAAGAACCTCATATTTCTATTCTGAAAAATTAGAACTGTGTGCAGAGGGTATACACTTGGATCCTGCAAGTACTGTGGTTCTAGCAGTCCCTGATCAGATTATATCCACTTTTTCCCATCTTCTAAAAGGCTTTCCCTGGGGTTCTATGGCTATCAGTGAACTTTGGGACCTATGGAATATAAGACAGTAAGCCTGTGTTGCATAATAATTTCCTCTGAGATTAAAAGAGTTCATTCTGCATGAAGCTCAAGTAGGAAGATAAACAACTCAAAAAGCTTTAGGAAGTCCCTGAAACTGATCAGATTCACCAAGTCCCTTCCCACCAGAGTAAGCAACAAAAGCTGAGAATCTGAACTCAGATTAAAAAAAAGCTGAGCTACAAGGGAAAAAACTAGACCAGCTACCTCAAAGAGGTTTAGAGCGACTGAGTCACTTGGAAAGGCAACTTGCCAACCTGTTTAGCTGTGGGTTGTGTGTTGTGCTCCAGGTTTGGCAGCTTTTGTGCTGGGGTGGGCTTGCGGGATATAACTGTCTGAGTTATTTCTGCTACATCATATTGAAACTTTGATCTGTTGTAGAATCCCTAGTTAGGGGTGAGTAAACATGTGAATTGCATTTCCCCAGAAAAAGCTTTGTTACACAACAGCCTGCTGTCATATGAGCTCATGTGTGTGGCCCCTGCAGTCTGAGGGGGTCTGGCAGAACGAAGAGTTTTCCTGAGACCAGCATGAGTGATAGGGAAAAACCCACCTCATAAAGCAAAAAGTTTGCTTCTAACAGTATATCATTCATTCTATACTTTTGAAAACAGGAT
This sequence comes from Sigmodon hispidus, assembly GCA_004025045.1. Classification (NCBI taxonomy): domain Eukaryota; kingdom Metazoa; phylum Chordata; class Mammalia; order Rodentia; family Cricetidae; genus Sigmodon; species Sigmodon hispidus. The sequence continues at coordinate 222,806 of PVIH01001140.1, read as the reverse complement.
TGGTTTGGGTTTAAAATGTTTTTACTTTAGAATATTTGTACATAGTATATTATTTCTAAGGTAGGGCTCTAGTCTAAACATGAAATTTATCCTGTGTTTTATATATACCTTATCCATGCACCCTGAAGAGAATTTTACACATTAAGTAATTGTATTCATGAAGCAAAGTTGAATGGTGTGAAATGTGACAATATCATGTTTGAATTTTTATACAACTTGGACTTTCTAAGATTTTTGATTTTCAGATTGGGAATGTCCAACTTGTACTCTTGAAGAGAAATGGAAAAAATAGTTATTGTCCAAATTAGACAGTAGAGTGTTTACTTAAAACTTTAAAGTGAAGGAATACCCATCCCAGATATGGGAGGTCTCTAAGAGGTTTTTCAAGAGGGAGAAATAGGGTTGCAACCCCTTTGAAGTTAAGAAACTGATCTGCCAATCACTTTCGGAAGTGTCAAGGATGGGCGTGGTGGCACAAGCCTTTAATCCCAGCAACACTCAGGAGGCAGACGCAGGCGGATCTCTTTTAGTTTAAGGCCAGCCTGGTCTACAAAGTTCCAGGGCACACTCCAAAGCTCCACAGAAAAATCCTGCCTCAAAAATACCAAAAAACCAACCAAACAAAAGTGCATGATAAAGAAAGGGTGCATTGCAGGTCAGTGATGGAGAATGCTTAGTGTGAACAAGGCCCGGGTTCCAGCACTATGGGGGTGGGCAGGGAAGCAATGAAAGACAAAACTTTCCAAAGGGAGCTGCCCAGAAGAAGGTCGGGGTCACAGACAGCTTAGTCTTCCTTCCCTAAGTCTCTGGTTCCATTGTCTTCGACTTGACACCAGAATGTCTCATCTCAGCTGGCAGGCTGCAAGTAGGAATGACGTCAGAGCAAGTCTGGCCAAGACCTGCGGATCTGGGAACTGCTTCTTTCCAGCCAAAGGGAATCTTTCCCAGATGCTGGGATACACCGTCAGACCTCAATCCCCATCCCCCCGCCCCTCTCCATTACCGCCTATCATACACAGCTTGGTTCATTTTCAGGAAATTAGATCTGAGTAGCAAAAGAAGGAAGGAGGGGGGATGGGCCCACTCATACACACATGCGGCCCAAGCCCTGCCTTAAAACAAAAGACTCTTGAAATAATTAATCCAAGATTGACTCAAGAATGAATTCTCCCCCCTCGCCCCTCGAAGTAACCAGCCGAGAGAGAGAGAGAGAGAGAGAGAGAGAGAGAGAGAGAGAGAGAGAGAGAGAGAGAGAGAGCAGCAGTGGAAGTGGAAAAACCTTTGACCAACTCTTCATGTTTAGAAAAAGTGGGCAGGACTCGGGGGGGGGGACCCTTGGGGAGAACTGTGGGTGGTATTAACATTTAAAGGTTAAGTGACCGGCTCAGAAAGATCCAGCAGGTAGCTTAGACGGGAAATCCAGACTCACTCCTAACCAGTAACACCTGAGCCATCCCCAAAGCCGCAGGTAAACTAATTAAGCATCATTACCCGGTAGGGTGTAGGGCAGGGGTTGGTGGCAGGCGGCTGTGACTGCAAGCGCTGACACCACCGAGGCTGAAAGCAGACCCCACAGTCTAGCCTCCTCGCCAGAAAGCAAAGCTCTGGCCAAGCCAGCCCCGAGCTGGGGGCCCAGCAATCTGCAAGGCTTTATCTATTCAGTAAAGCGACGCTCTTTAATCCAAAGTCTTGTCCCTGGAAGCCGGTGGGAACCAACAAAGATGAGGAAAGTCACCCCGCGCCCCGTCCCGCACGTTGCACTGTATACAAATTAAAAATAGCCTGCAAAGTTTCAGAACCGGAACTTGAGCTCCCTCTAGGAGATCCTAGCCCGAGCGCGGATTTAATTCTCCAACCACCACAACAAAGAACAGAGTTTGAGAGCGCACAAAGGCAGGCGAAGGGGGCAGAAGAGCCGGACCGCCACACAAAGGCCGGGAAGCCCTCAGCTCTCACGTTCCTGGCTTTTCTCTTGCTTCCAGACCCTTTTTATCCCCAAACACTGAAAATGGGTCGTTTCAAACTACGCGCTATGCAGAGCACTGTAGGGCACCAGGACGCCTTCTGAGCCGTCCCAGAGAACAGGCAAACTTGGCTCAGGACCTGGACTTGAGGGATCTCCGCTCACCCGCCCGTCCCCGGACTCACCGTTACACCACTGGAATGGGTGCATCAATGAAGTCAAAGTCGGCTTCCCGAAGCGAACCGATACAGGGTGTTGAGACCTGGCGGGGTTGTGCACGGCGATTGTCGGACTCGAGATTCAACTCCCGGAGGATTCAGGGGTTGAAGAGAGGAGGCTGGTTTGCAGAACAACAAAGAGGGCAGAGGAGGAAACAAACAAAGTCTTTCTGAATGGAGCCCTGCAGAGGGGAGTCGCGGAGAGCCCGGGCCAGGAGGGCAATGGGATGGGCCGGCGGGTCCAGCCGAGGAGGTAGCACCCAGGGCACGCAGCCTGGTTACGGTCCCAAGGCGCGGAGGAGAGCGCGCTGGGATTCCGAAAACTGACACCGCGCGGTGCACACCCCCTCCCTATGACTGCCCCCCCCCGAGCCCGCCCCCTGCTCGTCACCTGCCCTCTGGCCAATGGGAGCCTTTCTCCTGCCCTCGAGTATTATTTACAGGCGGGTCCCTCCTCTAGAAAGGGGAGTCTCTTTGCTGGGTAGGCTCCTACTCCGCCTCCCAGCCAGATCTGGGGAGTCCCCGGTCTGCAAAGAAGCAGGAGGGGTGACGCCCGCAGTGGGAGGGGACTGCTGCCTCCCAGGACTGGGGCCCGGGGAGTGGGGGTGGGGGAGTAGGGTAAGGGGACCGACCCGACGATTAGTGCCACTTTTGTTTTCCGCCTACACATCCGTACTTGTCTCGAATTTCTATAGCTCGGGTAGCAGCCAGTCCTGGAGGATTGTGCGTGGTAACTAGTGCTTTTCCAGACGCACTTCGAAAAGAAGGAACCGAGAAGGCAAAACAGATGAGAAACTGGATCTTCAAAGGGCTATTGTTCTCACCTCACTTCAGGACGGCGCCTTCTTTTACAAACAAGGGTTTAAGGCCTAAAGCTGAAGACCGTCACTTGCCACGGTTCCACTCTCCCAGATTGTTACTAAAAACCAGAAACTGGCTTTGTCAGTGCAGGGGTCGGTGTTGAATGAACAGCGAAAGAAGTAAAGATAATCTCAGTTTATTTGCAATGTTATTTATTTTGCACAACATTCCATCGTGTATATCACGTTTTTGTTTTTTAATAGAAATTTATGTAGTCCTTCCCGGCCAACTCAGAGAGATTTGCCCTTCTCTGCTTCCTGATTGCAGGCATATGCCACCACACCCACCCGGTTTATGTCTGTTTATCTACTTAAAGAAAGAATTACCATTAAGTGTACAGTAGCATTCAAAGTACCTTGGTACAGAAGCCACATCCAGGGTCAGACAGAAGCAATGTGTGAGGAGATCCACAAATAAACAAAATGTCCTGCTCTTCATATGACACTTTTTATCCCACTATTGATCTGCCCATTGGAACCCAGTACTTTCCCTAACTCTGGGGAGTTCCTGGAACCTAAGTAAGCTAATGCAAGTGAGTGCTTTGCCATTTTGAAGTATAGTCGTTAAAGTATCAAATGTCCCGCCCAGCACCACAGAGCTGTTGGAACAAAGATCGTCTTCATATCTCTGGGGATGGTCAGATGGTTTCCAAATTCAGAAGGCCCTGTGGGCAAAGGCATGGTGTTTTCAAATAAGCTATATAGCCCTTAACATTAAATCATCCTTCCCTAATATTTGCATAGCTTGACAATGTGGAAGGCTCACAGCAGCCTATCAATTGCTTTGTTAACAGTTTTGTTCTTTCAGAGTTAGGCTTTGGGGTTGTGTCATGTGCAAACCTAACTGCTTCCTCTAATTTGTTTTTTTTTTTTTTTTTTTTTTTTTTTTTTTTTTTTTTTTTTTTTTTTTTTTTTTTTTTTTTTTTTTTTTTTTTTTTTTTTTTTTTTTTTTTTTTTTTTTTTTTTTTTTTTTTTTTTTTGCGACAGGGCTTTAACAATGTAGCTCTGGCTAATCTGGAATTTACTATTTATGACTAGACAGGCCTGGCAATCAAGAAGAAGATCGACCTGCCTCTGTCTCCTGCATGCTGAGATTAAAGATGTCAGGAATGACACACTTCTTCTGAATTCTTTTTTTTTATACAAATATGTAATTAAACTTTATTTATTTATTTATTTATTTATTTATTTATTTATTTATTTATTTATTTGCCCTGGCGTTCGCCTGGAACTGGAACCACAGACAGCTGTCAGCTGCCATGTGGGTGCTGGGAATCGAACCCAGGTCCTTTGGAAGAGCAGACGGCGCTCCCAACCGCTGAGCCATCTCTCCAGCCCCCTGAATTCTTAATGAGATCACTGCAAAGACTTCCTAAGGGCCTCTCTGGTCCTGCTCTAAGCCTCTGGCATCAGAATCACAGGAATCTCACTAATGGCCAACAGTTTACATCTACCCGATACCCAAGCTTGAGCCCAGAGATTCTGTTTTTTAAAAACCAGGCGGTGGTGGCTCACGCCTTTAATCCCATCACTGGTGAGGCAGATCTCTGTGAGTTCCAGGACAGGGCTGTAATACCGAGAAACCTTGCCTCAAGCAACAACTTCTGATAGGCCTTGTTTCCTGTAACAATCCTGCAGTTGTTGAGATAAATGGTGCTCTGATTTGATAGTGACCCAGTTATTTTCTAATTATTGCCTTTGCTTAATAACTTTTACTGGTTTCTGGGGTTATTATGGGGTGCTGTACATGCTACTGTTGAGGACAACTTGTGGAAGTCACTTTTCTCTTTACATTATTTGAATTCTGGGGCTCAAATTCAGTTTGTGAAGATGGGCAAAAATGGACAATAAGGATTTTGACCCTTCTCAATGTCTTCCTTTTTAACTGATCTCTCTCTCTCTCTTTCTCTCTCTAAGTTGGGTTGGGCCTCTTAACTCTCTACTACTCCCTCTGGCTGCTGTGGAACTTGTTAGGTAAACCAGGATGGCTCTGACCTCACAGAGATTCATCTACCTCTGCCTCCTGAGTTGGTATTAAAAGTGGAGACAACCACGCCTGTATAGGTTAAAGAGTCGTAACACATCTACCACTTTATTTTATTTTATTTTTTTTAAACTTTATTTATTTATTTTATTTATTTGCCTTGGTGTTTGCCTGCAACTGGAACTACAGACAGTTGTTAGCTGCCATGTGGGTACTGGGAATCGAACCCGGGTCCTCTGGAAGAGCAGAGGGTGCTCTTAACCGCTGAGCCATCTCTCCAGCCCCCACATCTACCACTTTAGTGGGAGATATTGGTAATAGGGAAAGTTGTAAATGTGTTGAGACAGGGTACATGGGAATTTTCTGATTCGTCCTGTTCATTTTTCTGTGACCTAAAACTACAAAGAAGAAAAAGAAAGAAAACCTTAATTTTGATTGAAAAATCAAACTCAAAAAACAAAAAGTGTGTACTGCATTTACTAGATGGCAATTTCCACGCATTGGTTCCAAGTCAGGTGTGATAAGTGATCCTACTTTTGTTAAGAATATCAGCTAGGTAGGTATCCCTAGCACAAAGCTGTGGAAGAGGAGGAGCCTTTGAAAGTAAAATTGACAGGAAAGATGAAATTCATTCACTGCCCATTCCCCTTCAGGCTAAAATGAACCTCTCTCTGTGGGAAAACACCTAGATGGCAGAGCCAACTGAGATGCTTATTCACCAGACAGCTCACATAGCCTAGCCAAGCAGTGAATATTCCAGATCATACTCACAGGAACCCTGCTACAGCGGGGACCATGTGGTCTATAATTTATCCTTTTTTGCATGCAATGTCAAGCTCCCAGAAATTCTTCCAAGGCAAGTTGCCACCCTTATTATTCCTGACACCATGGCTACAGTTTGGTGCTTCAAGATGATGGCTGGTAATGGGCACAGCAGACTGGAAAAGATTTGGCCTTGGACATTTTAACTAGTTTCTGACTAAAATGCCAAGAACAGTGGAGAAAAGACAGTCAATAAACAATGCTGGGGAAACTGTATGCAGAAGAATGAAAGTAGATCTCTCCTTATCATAGAACCCCCAAATCAACTCAAATCAATCAAAGATCTAGATAGTAAGCCTGAAATACAAAGCCAGGTGTGGTTGCTCATACTTTTAATCCTAGCACCACTGGTATGGGAGGTGGAGATGGGAAAATGCTGTGTCAGGCCAGCCTGAGCTACTGGGTGGGACACCTATCATGAAAACACAAAACCAAAATCGAGCAACAAAACAAAAGTCCTAGAATTATAATATGACTGCAAAAAGAAAAAGGACATACTTTAAGATATTGGTGTAGGTCATGCAGCTTTAGATAAATCACCAAAGGCACAAACCACAAAAGCAAAAACACACTTGTGGATTATATCAAAAGACTAAGCTTTTGCATATCAAAGGAAACTATATAGTTAAAAGACAGTGCTGCATAATGGCATACACCTTTAATCCCAGCACTCATGAGGCAGAGGCAGGTAGATCTCTTGAAATCAAGGTCATCCTTTTTTACAGAGCAAGTTCCTGGACATCCAGGACACAGAGATACCCTGTCTTGAAAAAACAAACCAGAACCAAACAAACAAAAAAGTCCAAGTCTTGTCCAATCTGGTTCTTGGGTCTCAGGTGAATGCTGGCCTTGGAAATACTTACACGAGATGTCATCATAGATAGTTGTGAGCCACCTTATGGTTGCTGGGAACTGAACTCAGGACCTCTAGAAGAACAGTTAGTGCTCTTTTTTTTTTTTTATTAACTTTATTTATTTATTTGCCTTGGTGTTTGCCTGGAACTGGAACTACAGACAGTTGTTAGCTGCCATGTGGGTGCTGGGAATCAAACCCCGGTCCTCTGGAAAAGCAGATGGTGCTCCCAACCGCTGAGCCATCTCTCCAGCCCCCCAGTTAGTGCTCTTAACCTCTGAGCCATCTCTCCAGCCCCTCCCTCCCATGATTTACTGGACCCCATTTTATTGACAAAGTTTCCTATAAAACACTATGACCTAGAACTCACATTGTAGCCAAGGATGGTCTCGAACTCCTGATCCTCTTTTTTGCCTTTACCTCCCAGTATTGGAATAACAAACTTGGCATGAGCACACTGTGTGTGTGTGTAATTGCAGGCACACATGTGCCACAGTATGTATGCAGAAGGCAAAGCACAAGACTAAATTTTAGCCGTTGGTTCTCTATTGAGCTAAGATTGTCAGGTCCATGCCCAAGGAAGGGACTCTGCCCACTATCTATCTTGCCTGGCCTACATCTGGCTTTTATGTAGTATCTCTTTGCCTTCTAGTCATTTATGTCTCTGGTTTCTAAAGTGAAGGGTTGGATATGATTGCTAAGTTTATAAGCTTATTGTTAGCACAGAATTTGAGTTTGAAAATAAATGGCAGTTGCTGATATACCATAGTGGTTAGGCATACTTGCATTTTCAATCTCTTGTAATAGGAAGACCCAAAGAAAACATGCATGTATAAGACAAAACCAGGGGGCTGGAGAGATGGCTCACCGGTTAAGAGCACCGTCTGCTCTTCCAGAGGACCCGGGTTCAATTCCCAGCACCCACATGGCAGCTAACAACTGTCTGTAGTTCCAGTTCCAGGCAAACACCAAGGCAAATAAATAAATAAAGTTTAAAAAAAAATAAGACAAAACCAGGATTGTTTCTTCGAATCATAATGGGCTCCCTTACCTGTTCTTCCAGGAAAAGCTATTTGACATATTAGGGTTCAAAGTTGGGGGTACAGCTTTCTGGTAACACACTTGCCCCTTGGGTACCAGTTCCTGGGTTCAATCCCTAGCTCAACATAAGAAAAAAAAATCAATGACTTAACCTCTCTCTTCAAAAAAATATAGAAGTGTATAAATAAGCAAGAAGCTAATGTCTACATGATCTATGTGCTCAAACATTGCTTTCTTCTAAATCCTAGGTGTCATGAATAGAAAAAAGAAACTAGCCCCCAAATATAGGGCTATAGAGATGGCACAGTATTAAAAATTTTTGCTGCAGGCTGGAGAGATGGCTCAGTGGTTAGGAGCGCTTGCTGTTCTTCCAGAGGACCTGAGTTCAATTCCCAGCATCCGCATGGCGGCTAAAAACTGTCTGTAATTCCAAGATCTGACACCCTTACACAGTTATACATGCAGGCTAAACACCAATCCACATAAAATAAAAATAAATATTAAAAAAAAGAGTTCTTGCTGCTTTGCCAGAGGATCCAAGTTTGGTTCCCAGCACCCACGTCAGACGACTCACATCCTCCCATATCTCCAGCTCCAGGTTATATGAAACTCTTCTTGCTGGGAAAGCCAGGCAAGATATATATTTACACATACACATAAATCAAAATAATAAAAATATGTCTTGAAAAAGAGCAGATCTATTTACCCACAACATACTATAACCATTCCAACAGCATAAACTTCCCACCATGGCATTTGTTGAAGCTGACTACAACTCTCTTGTGTTAGCATACATTTTGTGGTCTGATATACAAGGATCTTAAAACTAATAATGTTGGTTCCAGATGGTTCTTTCCTTGTATTGTTTTTTTTTTTTTTTTAAAGTACTGCCAGTTGAGAAGGGAAGCATCATGTTTACAAATATGCTTTAAAAACATTTGCCAAAATTTTGGTGGAGTCCTTCATAAAGCTGTTTGTCTCCTGTGTAAATCTGAAAAATAAAGAAAAGAAAAAGGAAGAAGGAAACAGAAGAGGGAGGGAAGAGTCACTGACCTTGACATTCTCCTGGCTTCCATCCAGCTGTGGTATTTTTGAGGTTGTGATTATTCACCTGTGCGAACCTACCAAATCTCTTCTGGTTTGGCAGCAGGGAGACTTTTGTACCAGGCAGGTATTACCAAAAGAAAGTGGAATGAGTTCCTCTCTGAGTGTCCAGCTTTGCTTCATTTCCTCTTACTCCTTGGGTGACAAAGCTTGGGACATGCTTCTCCTTAATTCTTTTTTTGTTTGTGTTCTTTTATTATGAATAAAGTCATATTTTTATCCATGTATCCCCTTGTTCAAACTCTCTTCCCCCTCCTACCCCTCCCAGTCACTCTCTCTTCTCCCCATTTCTTTATCTCCTCCCCAGCAAGAGCAGGAGGTCCCGAGGTCCCAAGGTGGCTTAGTTCAGCATCAACTCCAGGCAGGTCCGATTTCCTCATCCCAATATCAAGACTTGATCAGGTGTTTCTATGGAGGGAATGGGCTCCAAGGTGCCTGTCCAAGGTGCTTCATATCCCAAGCTGTTCAGTGGTTGTGGTTTGCAGCTTGGGAATGCTTTGCTTTTTGTTTAGAGTCCACTAATGAGTGAGTACATCCCCTGCTTATCTTTCTGGGTTTGTGATACCTCGCTCAGGAGGATATTCTCCAAATTCATCCATTTGCCTGCAAATTTTAGGATATCACTTTCTCTTGCTGCTGAGTAGTATTCCATTGTGTAGATGGACCACAGTTTGTTAATCCATTCCTCAGTTGAGGGGCATCTAGATTGTTTCCTGGTTCTTGCTATTATGAATAATGCTGCTATGAACATAGTTGAGCTGCCTTTGGAGTGCAAATGTGCTTCTCCTTAATTCTAATAAAAGTGAGAGCTCCCTCTTTCCCTGGTACAAGAGTCAAGATAAATGGGGCTAGGATGGAGTATTATGAGGGGACAGTGTCTTTGCCTCACTGGCAGGACCCTCCTGGCTCAGATTTAGACTTTCTCAGAGCAGACTGTGCTCTATCTCCAGGTTAATATTTTTATTTAGCCTCTGGATCTGTCTGCCCCAGGCTAGGACTGGTAATTGTTCTCATCTGGGATTAGAGGCTCAGACTCTTTCAAGGTAATGAGGCTGAGACTATGGACATGACTGGCATTGACCCAGTTTATGAATAGGCTCTAGGAGGAAGAGAGGAGGGGCTGGATTTAATCTCTGTGTCTATTAACAAGAAAAGTTACCTGGGCAGGGTGGAGGCTTGTGCCTTACTGTTTACAAAACACCAGAAGCTGGCCTGTGAGCTAAGAAATACTCCTGGTTTCCTGGGGACTGGATTGGGTTCCTATTTTAAGAGCCTTTTCTGCCAGGGAACCTTAGTGCCAGCCACCTTCTCTCAGTTGGCTCCCAATGTTGACTGGGAATTTACCTGGAGATTTGTCTGTCAAATCAGAGGGAGAAATCTCAGGCTATCTAGAAGACTATAAACCACTGCCCACAATCCAAGGAACAGCAAGGGTAAACAGGCATTCGGAGAGAACCTGGAAAGGTAGGCTAATGGGAACCTCTTAGGATCAAGGGATCAGGGAATCTCATTATTTCTGGATAAGAAAGATAATAGGCACAGGGCAGAGTGGTTTGTTCCAGAGGCTGCAGGTAGTTGTTTTTTTTTTGTTTTGTTTTGTTTTGTTTTGTTTTGTTTTGTTTTGTTTTGTTTTGTTTTGTTTTAGATGCCTTGGAACTGGAGTTATAAACCAGATCCCTCTGCAAGAGTAACAAGTGCTCTTCACTCCTGAGCCCTGGCTTCAGACACCGGTTTTTGTTCTCAAGGCAAGGTCCCTCCCTCCATATAGCACAAGCTGCCTTTAACTCACGATTTTTCTGCTTCAGCCTTCAAAACACTGGAATTACACACGTTCACCACCACACCTAGCTAGGCTTTATTTTTTTTTTTTTAACACATAAAAGCAATGTTTAGCTTTCTCCTTTGATGCTTTATTTTTTTTTTAATTTATTTAATTTTATGTACATTGGTGTGAGGGTGTCAGATGCCCTGGAACTGGAGTTACAGACAGTTGTGATCTGCCATGTGGGCGCTGGGAATTGAACCCTGGTCCTCTGGAAGAGCAGCTAGTGCTCTTAACCGCTGAGCCATCTCTCCAACCCTCCTTGATGCTTCCCTACATGTGTATAATACATTCTTGCTACTCTTCCTCCCACCCCTGTCCTCTTTAAAGTCCCTTTTCCACATCAATGTCCTGGTGTTTGGTCATTGTCTTAGTCATTGTTCTATTGCTGACATCATGACCACAACAACTCTTAACAAGGAGAACATTTCAGAGATTCAGTCAATTATCATCATGGCAGGGAGCATGGCTGCAGATATGGTGCAGCTTACCTCTTGATCATAAGACAACAGGAAGTTGGCTATTGCACTGGACGTGGCTTGGGTACATATGAGACCTCAAAGCCTTCCCCTACAGTATTGGCATACTTCCTCCAACAAGGACACACGTACTCCACAAAGCCATACCTCCTAATAGTACCACTCCCTATGAGTTTATGGAGGCCAATTACATTCAAACTACCACATTCCACTCCCTGACTCCCATAAGCATGTAATAATATCATAATGGAAAATGCATTTAGTCAATCTTCAAAAGTTCCACGGTCTACCACAGTGTCAACAATGTTTAAAAGCCCAAAGTTCAGTGTTTTCTGAGATTCATGCAATCTCTTAACTGGCTTAGGATTTCTGTCATTACAACAAAACTCCATAACCAAAAAGCAAGTTGAGGAGGAAAGGGTTTATTTTGCTTACACTTCAACATTGCTGTTCATCAATGGAGAAAGTCAGGACAGAAACTTAACAGAACAGGATCCATGGAGGGGTGCTGCATACTGACTTGCTTTCCATGGCTTGCTCAGGGTGCTTTCTTACAGATCTGGGACTAGCAGCTCAGGAATGGTATCCCTCACCATGGGCTGGGCCATTCCCCCTTGATCACCAGATAAGAAAATACCTTACGGCTGGATCTCAGGGAGATATTTCCTCAGTTGAGGCTCCTTCCTCTGATGATTCCAGCTTGTGTCAAGTTGACACACAAAACCATACAGTACATCTCCTATAAAATAAAAATAAAAAAACATATTTCCAAATATAATGGCACAAGAATTTATATTAGCATTCTAAAACATAGAGATGGGAGTATAGTGAGGAAATACTGGATCAAAGCAAGACCAAAAACCAGTTGGCCAAACTTTAAACTCTGCGTCTCCATTTATGATGTCAAAGCTCTTCAGATCTCTACCTACATTCAGCTCTGTTGACTACAAAAGTCTCTTGGCTGGTGCCACTCACTCTTAGTAGCTTTCCTTAACAGGTATCCCATGGGTTTAGCATCTTCAACATCTGGTTCTCCAAGGCAATTCAGGCTTCAGCTTCACAGATTCATGCAATGATCTCTCTAGGCCTCCATTCAAGGACACCCCTGAGACAGGTCTGGCCTCGGTGGCTAGAACCGCATGAGTGATGGAAGTTGCTGAAATCTGATGCTTCCAGGGGCTGGAAAATGGCCTTCTTGTTTAATTACATTGTCAACAGCTTTTTGCTCTTCACTGCCTAAGCTTGGCTGTCCTAAAACAAGATCTCTAGACCAGGCTGGCCTCAAACTCAGAGAGTTCCACCAGCCTCTGGGAGTGCTGAGATTAAAGGTGTGTCCCACCACACCTGGCTCTAAACTTTTCTTTGGTTTCTTTGTTGAAAACATAGCTGGGTAGGATCTTGCCCTGAGGTCACCATTCCCTATATTCTATTTTTTTTTTTGAAACTTTATTTATTTATTTATTCATCTATTTGCCTTGGTGTTTGCCTGGAACTACAGACAGTTGTTAGCTGCCATGTGGGTGCTGGGAATCGAACCCGGGTCCTCTGGAAGAGCAGATGGTGCTCTTAACCGCTGAGCCATCTCTCCAGCCCCTCTATATTCTATTTCTTAAGCCATTTATCTCCTTGAACACCAAACTTAGCAGCATTCCTCTTCCTGCTGCTCTTTCACTGCTCACAATTTATATTTCGTAATTTACTCTGCTCGGCTTGCTTTTTTTCATTCTAAATCTTCATTAGAGTTACCACTAATAATTTCATGACACAATATATACTACACTAATTTGAGATTTCCTCTGCCAATAGAATTAACCCAAACCTCTTCCCTTTAGCCTCAGGCAGACTCTTCGGACAAGGGCAAAATGGCAATCACTTTCTTCCCTCAAATATAAAAACAATCTCTAGGCCCCATTCAGAAGGTATTCTTCTCTTCTGAAATCTCTTGAGGTAGCCTCCCCCAGTTCAAATCATTCATGTTATCACTGTCTTCCATGCTCCTACTAGAATGCCCATTGAGTGCCCATTAAGTAGTGTTTAAAGCATTCCACTATTTTCGTAAACCCAAAGTATTAAAGTCAAAATTCCTCCAAACGAAAACACGATCAGGTCTTTTACAGCAATATCCCAGTCCCTGGTACCAACTTCTGCCTTACTTAGGATTTCTTTTGTTATGAAGAGACACATGACCATGTTAACTCTTATAAAGAAAAACATTTAATTGAAGTGACAGCTTATAGTTGAGAGGTTCAGTTTATTATCATCATGGCAGGGAGCATGGCAGCATACAGGCAGACATGATGCTGGCTACATCTTGATCAGAAGGCAGCAGAAAGTGAATTGTCACACTGGGTGTGGCAGACCTCAAAGCACACTCTCATAGTGACATACTTCCTCCAACCAGGCATACCCACTCCAACAAAGACACACCTCCTAAATAGTGCCACTACCTATGAGCTTATGGGGGCCAGTTACATTCCAACTACCACAGTCACCCACTGATCTATCCATTAGAGCCTTATGGGCTCACTTGTGGGTACATAAGTGAAAACAATGATTGCTTTTACCCGGAATCCACCAGAATCCAATCGTTAAGTATGGTGGTCCTAGTACTTTTTCTGATCTGGCTCTTACAGTCTTTCTTAATGTTCTCTGATCCCAAAGAAGTTGGTCTGGGTGCCCTATTGAGGGCTGACCACTGGTCTGTCATGTATTCTCAGTACCCTGACCAGTCACAAGTCTCAGTATTTACCACGGTTCACTGCCAAGTGAAGCTGGCTGAGGATGTGCTGGGTATAAATATGACTATTTAGAAGGCAGTTTGGCATCACATCCCTTCAGCTAAACAGCTATGCTAAGGTCCCTCCTAGGGCCTAAGACCAACACACAGAAGCATACACACAAATGTTTAGACCTAGATTGTGTATATGAGCTAAATACACAGCATTTGTCTTTCTGAGCCTGGCTTATTTCAGTCAGTGCACTGGTTTCTAGCTCTGTTCAATTTCTAACAAATGTTACAACTTCATTTTTCTTTATGGTTGAAAAAAATTTCACCACATACCATATACTAGTGTTGTCATTCTTCAGGAAGGGCTATATAAGGGGAAAGGTCTTCCTGGTGAGTCCAAAAGCTTATATTAGTTTCCTATCAATGCTATAAGCTATCACTGTCTTGATGGATTAACCAACACATGGATTATATTACAGCTTTGTGAGTCACATGTCTAAGGGTCTCCCTGGATCTGTTTCTAGTAGGGGCCCATGGGTGCAACAATGTGGAGCCCTCTGGGGGCCAGCATAATTCTAAGGTAGCTCTACCCGTCCTGTTCCAGATGTTTCTGCTTCCTTGGACTCACAAGCAGCAGTTTGCTCTGAGCTGGTACTGTTTGTGGCACCTCCCCGCTGGTATTAGTTACGGGGGTGAAGGACTGGGCAAGCATTCCTTCCCTTCCTCAGAGGCAGCTAGGTCTCTTCGGCCTGATTCAAGAGCTTGAGTCAGCACTGCAGAGGAGGAGGCTGGAGACAAGAGGAGGAGCATGATGACTAGACAGACTGGAACTGGTTCTGGAGGGTTCCAGAAGGTTTGTGGCTCAGTCAGCTGCAGGCACAGCCTGCTGGATCTAACTCAATTTTCTGAGGTTCAAATGGTCAACTGCCTGAAAAAAGGATGGAGAAAACTGGATATTGAACCTGTTTTCGTAGGTTGGAGCCAGATCACCGGTGACAGGTGTCACATAACTGGCTTGGAAGATGGGACTTCATGCTGACAAGGCTGTGGGCCCCTCTTGTTCTTTTTGAGCCAGATTGGTCCTTTGCAGAGAGACGTACTCTTCAAAAAAGCCAGGGAAATTCTCAACTAATAGCTACCTCAAATGTACTGCCAAGTCAGTAAGAGTGGGCTTCTGGTTCTTAAATTTTGGGACTATTGTTCAGAAGCAATTCCTCTTCCTACACTGACAAGCACACACACACACACACACACACACACACACACACACACACACACACACGACGTTGGGAGGGGGTTAGGATGGAGGGGTCTGAAGGCCAAGCATAGCAGTATAGTTGTTAAACACATAGATCCTCGAATCCAAGAATCCAGGTTTAAATGATAGCTTTTCTATTTTTTATTTGCACTACCTTGGGCAGAGTAATTAACTTTGGCTTCCCTGTCACTAAACAATGACACACTTACTTCACAAGGGTTAGTGTCTCTAAACATAGACTTATGCTTAGAGACTTATGCCATCATATGTCTTTAATCACTGTACTGGTTAGTTTTTTAAAAAAACAGTTATTTATGGGAACGTGTGTCTGTGTATGTTCACATGCAGGAGGAGGAGGAGGTCAGTGATGTGGGATTCCTTGGAGTTAGAGCTTCACACAATTGTTAGCTGCCTGTTCTAGATGCTGGCAGTCAAACTCAAGCCCTGTGCAAGTACAACATACATTCTTAACTGCTGAGCCAGCTTTTCAGCACTAGTGGTTAGTTTTAACTGTCAATTTGACATACCTACACTCAGCTTGAAAGAGTCTTAATGAGGAATTATTTAGACCAGATTGGCCTGTGGACATGTTAGGGGTGGAGGGTGATTGCCTTCTCATTGATAGAGAGATCTAGCCTATTATGAGAGGCGCCATTCCCTATGCTGGGCTCTGAAGCATGGAAGATTAGAGAAAGCATGGGCTGAGGACTTGTGCGAACAAGCATCGGTGTGTATATTTTCTCTTTATTTTTGACTGTGGGCATGATGCTTCCAGCTCCTGCCTTGATTCCTAGGAAATCATGGGCTGTGAGCTGGAATGGTAAACCAAATAAGCTTCCTGTCCCCTAAGTTGTCTTTTATCAAGACATTTCATCATTGCAAAAGAAATAAAGCTAGGGCATTCTCTAACGACAATATATAAGGATAATCCTGAAGACTATTCTTTGCTCATATATACTCCAGAAGCCCTGCTTTTCTGCTAGAAGTTAAGAGTCACATTCTTGTTATGCCCAGAGCTCGATCCCCAGAGAGACCACTGGAGACAAGGATGTCCAGAATGCAACAGCAAGGTTTATTGACAGCACAATACAAGCCAGGCAGGGAGCTTACTTCAGGCTTCTGTAATAACAGCAAGGAGAAGCTGCTGTCCTTGGTTACAAGGGGTCTTTTATAGGCAAAAACGACATCAAAGTTGGTTGCTTGGAGGCATAGTGCTGGCATACTACGGATTGGTTTGTGTCTAGGGTCTTTCTGCCCCAGAATATCTTTGGACCCCACCTGGATGAACCCTACCTGGGCCCTACCTGGGGTGGCTGGTTTTTCCCAGAACTGGGCAAGAAAGGATCTATTCCTCTCTCAGAACTAGGCAGATGTCTTGGCTAATCTCCCAGAGCTGGTCAGGTAGGAAGCTATTCTCTCAGAACTAGGCAGGCTCCCTGCTAGGTCTATTCATTTAGGACATGTTCTTTTCCCAGGACTGCTCAGGCATGACTGTTTTTCTCCCAGACCTGGGCAGCTCACTCCCCACAGAAATGCAAAACTAAACTTTATTTTACCTTTTTATAAAATAGCTACTAAAATACAAAATGAGGTTTCTTGAGCTAAGTTTTCTCTCTTCAGTTCTCATATTATTCATCATGAAACCACTAGGTCACAATCTGGACTGAACAAATTTGGTGGGGAACATTGGGACATGTTACTATTAGTATATATTTTAGATGACCGTTCTACTGCATGTGCACGCTAGATCATTGGAATCATAGTTATAGTGAGTTCTACTATGAACTTCAGTTATTTTTTTAAATATTTATTTTTATTTTATGTGAATTGGTGCTGTGCCTGCATGTATAACTGTGTAAGGGGGTCAGATCTTGGAATTACAGAGAGTTGTCAGCTGCCATGTGGATGCTGGGAATTGAACTCAGGTCCTCTGGAAGAACAGCCAGTGCTCTTAACCACTGAGCCATCTCTCCAGACCAAGCTTCAGTTATTTTTTATTCATCACTATCATCTGTGGTGTTGGGGATTGAATGAATACTCAGCCCCACTTGCAAAAAAAACAAAAACAAAAAACAAAAAACAAGTATTCTATTATTAGCTATATCCTTACCCCTGACTTATTTTTAATTATATTTATTTCTTTTTTTTAACTTTATTTTATTTATTTGCCTTGGTGTTTGCCTGGAACTGGAACTACAGACAGTTGTTAGCTGCCATGTGGGTGCTGGGAATCGAACCTGGGTCCTCTGGAAGAGCAGACGGTGCTCTTAACCGCTGAGCCATCTCTCCAGCCCCTCTTTTTTCTTTTTTCCAAGACAGAGTTTCTCTGTGTAACAGCTCTGACCATTCTAGAACTCACTGTAGACCAGGCTGGCCTCCAACTCACAGAGCTCCACCTGCTGCCTCTGCCCCTGAGTGCTGGGATTAAAGGTGTGTGCCACCACCACCTGGTTTATGTTTAATTCTTTTTTGTTTTCTTTATTGGTGGTGACAAGAAGTCTGGCCTGGGACTCTCAGTGCTTGGCTCCAGGCCTAGACTGGGAAGATTATACATGTGGACCACACCTTGCTTTAGCTCCTGGCTCTAATAGTCGGTCAACAGATTTTATTGGAATCAGCATTGCTTGTGAAGGCTTCTCTGCCCCTTTGGTAAATGTGTACTCAGAAAAGATCACAATTTGAGTCCCCGGCTGATAAGCCCGCTTTTCTCCCATCTCACAGGTCTGCCTGGAGGTTCAGGATCTGTAAATTCTGAGATGTGAATTCTGCTTCCTACAAGTAGGGAGAGAGGCCAGTATCAGTAAGGCCGGTGGGGTACGTAGAAATGCAACAAATACTCTTGGCATGAAAGCACCTGGTCAGAAGAGAAACACCTGAGCTAGGCGCAAACCAGAGAACTCTCTCTTCGCCTCAAGAGATGAGTGTAAAGGATGGTGCCAGCTTCCACAGCCTCCTAGATGCAAAGCTCAAGTCTTCCCTGTTAAATGACCACCAAAAAAAATCCCACAGAAGTAGCCAGAAGTGCTGCTGGTTCATAGGACTTGGAGAAGGTGAGGTGGAGCGAGGATCGCATGGTTTCCAGTCGACAGATGTTCAAGCATGAAAAACGGTGAGACATTTGTGCCTCTTAGAAAGAAAGCAGTTGCTGGACGCTCTACTTTTGATGTTGTCTTGGGATATGCACTTCATATGTAAGTGACTTGAAACTTTTTAGGGCATTTTTATTTGTGTGTGACCATGTATGTGTTTGCTACAGCATGCACATGAAGATCTGAGGGCATCTTGTGAGATTTTTTTTGGCCATTATGTGGGTCCCAGGATCGAACTCAGATCATCAGGCTTGGTGGTAACTGCCTTTACTGGCTGCTGAGCTATGTTACATTTCTCTCTATCCTCAGATACTGACCACATTTTTTTTTTTCTTTCTCTTTTTTGACAAGAGTTGTGGTAGTGTCTGGCAGTTGAAATAACATGCTGTTCCTTCTGGTTGCCTTAACTTTTTAAATGAAGCTTCCTAAAGTTACAAACAACTGCCCCTTAACACTTTGGCACATGAACTAAGACGTTTAGGGTTGAATTGATTTAAAATTAATATTCTGTCGTCGTATCAGCCTGAAGGGGGCAGAAGGACCTATCTGTGGAAGTATTTCTGAACAGCATCCTGAAGTGGCCTCAGACCTCAAGTTTTTGGTCCTCTGCTGCCTCCTTGTGGACTAATCCGGAATAACAGCTCAGGATTTCATAGGGCTATGTTAAGCGTTAGTGAGTGAATGAGACCCAGAAGAGAGGGGCCAAACTGTTAATGATACAAAGACACTCTCCTCTTTTTCACCTCTTTATTTTTTTTACTCCAGACACATGGGTTTCGGTGAGAATATGACCACCTAAAGACTCCCAGTCATTCACCAATGTTGCTCCTTTGACCTTGAGCAGCTCCCCGGGGGGGGGGGGGGGGGTCACGTCAGTCCTCCCACACTTGCTCTTCTTGGAGTTGCACACCTGTAGATTTCTTCCTCCTCTGGCTTTGTGGCTTTTACACCACTCCATCACCCACTCTTTTTCCATTGTTTTCTGCAACCTGTACACTGTCCATTGCATTCATACACCCCTAACACCCCCTCCCCACACTGCCCAGGCACTACACAGCAGTGGTCGGTCCTTTTGTTTGGAAAGTGAGAAGGGAAATACTTGAACACAATGGGGGGAAGGGATTCTGAGTCACTGGGCACGTCGTGCTGGAATCTGGTGCCGCCTTAATCATAGGCCCATCATGTACCTACAGCACAGCGGCTTCCTTCCCCGGTCAGCAGCCTCCCACCTACCACACTGCCCAGTCTGGCTCTCCATCACCTTCCACAAGAGTCACAGCAGCCTTGGGGCCCTTCCCTCTCCTGCTTTTGGGGGGAGGATGGGTTGTCTGGCCTGGCCTTTCTACTACCTGCCACCTGGGTCTCTTCTTCCCAGTTGGGAGCTGGGAAACCACCCAGGAACCTGGCCTGATTTTCCTCCCCTCATGCCTCCAGACCCTGCCGCAGCCTCCGGTCCAGGGCTAGGAGCTGCCTCAAGAAGCCCCGGTTGGGGATGATGCCTCGATGATCCTTCACTTTCTTGATGGCCTCCACAAGGGTGAAGTGGTGGTACAGCATAAGGTAGGCCAGCACCAGGGTGGCCGATCTGCTCACTCCCACAGCACAATGTACCAGGATCTTCCCTGTGAAGAGGCAGACCAATAGACCTCTGAGAGACAGCTGAGTGATGGCCTGGGGGAGGCTTGGGAAGAGGTCAGCACGGCCAAGTGATAGAAGAGGGTAAACAAAGGCACAGGGAGGCAGGAATGCCTGAGGATAAGGGTGCTTAGGAGGTAGACCGTGGTCTGGTGAGATGGCTTAGTGGAGAAAGGAATTTTCTACACAAGCCCCATGACTTGAGTTCAGCCCCAGAACCCATGTTAAGATCAAAGAGACCTGACCCCTGACTGCCACAGATATGCCAGACACACATGTGTGCAACACGTATACACACACACACACACCCTCAGTAGTAGAGTATGTGCTTTGTATGAGCCAGGTCCTGGGTTCAATTCCCAGTCCTTCAAACAAATAATGAAGGTCCCTGGCAAAGCAGAGAGGCCTAGGCAGAATAGACTGGAGAAAGAATTCTGCAGCTTGGTATTGATGAAGCTGAGCAGAGCTCAGGGGTGGAGTTTCATTCTTGTAAATCAGAGCTTTGAACAGAGGAAGGCCTTCACCAACACTGGCTGAATGCATCAACAAGAAACCTTCTGTGTTCAAGCTAGCCTGATTTACGTCTTCTCCAACCCTTCTTTTGTGTACATGTGTATGATGGATGCATGTGTATGTGTTATTTCCCTGTGAGCGTGTGCGTGCATGTGTGTGTGTGTGTGTGTGTGTGTGTGTGTGCTTGTGGAGGCCAGAAGTCAATGTCGGGTGTCTTCCTTAGCTCCTTTCCATCTCATTTTTTTGACACAGGATTTCTTGTGGAACCTGGAGTTTGCAGAACAGGCTAGAGCAGCTGGCCTGCCAGCACTGAGGAGCCTCCTAAACTTTACCTGCCCAGTGCTAGGAGACAGTGCCCTTGTGTGGCAATTTTGTCACCTGAACCACCCCCTCAGTTCCTCCTTAACTTTTCTTTTGTTGCTTCATTTTTTGATATTTGAGACTGGGACTTGCTGCATTGCCCAAGCTTAGCTCAGCTGTCATTCAAACAGGGCTTCTGCCTTAGACTCTGGAGTTGTTGGGAGTATGGGCACATGGCATAATAAACCTTACCTCCCCACCTTTCTATCTTGTCTCCCTCAACCACTGACTATATTTTTTTTGTCTACCTATATGGTTGATTATTAATATTCAGAGTGGATTATCAGAACACCCCCCCCATTACCAATACCCATGGATGCTCACTTCCCACATATAAAATGATATAGCACTTGCATAACCTCCCTTTTGTATACTATTGATCATTCCTGGATTACTTATGCTCACTAATGTAGTGTAAATTCTCTGTAAATACCTGTTATGCTATATTGCCCATGAAATAATAAAAGGAAATCTAAAGAGATTCTGCATGTACTTCCACCCACAAGTATTTTCTTCAGTCTGTGGTTGGTTGAATTCAATGATGCAGAACCCACTAATACAGAGGATCAACTGTATTTTTTCTTTATAACTAAAGCACTTAAAAATATATTTAAGGTTCTTTTTTTTAAGATGACAAGAAAGTATGGAAATAGGTTTTAAAAAGTGTAAAAGTTATGACACTCATAACCTCAGCATCTAGTAGTAGCTCCCTATTTTAAATGATGCCCTTTCAAAATACTACATTGAAAAAAGATGATCAAGGGAACATTTCTTTCCTTAGCACCAGGTCCTAAGCAGTTTGTCTTATTGATAAGCTCCTGCTCCATCACTGGAGCCTTTGAATGCCACACCCATTGTCCTTCCCCTACCTCCTGGCTGGCTCAGTGCCCGATGGATGAAGTCTGCAGCTGTCTGAAAGTGGATGCTTATATCAAAGGCTGGTGAGTCATGGGCCTCGACACCCAGGTACCGGATGCCCAGTCCCTCGTAGGCCTCCGGGGTGCCTCTCCACCTGCTGTGGGAGGCATTGAGGACATGTGTGATGCCCAGGCGACGAAGCTCACGGCGGTTGTTGGCCATGTCCCTGTGTTAAATAGAAGTTAGAAGAGAAGATGGGAATCCAAGAGGCCAGGAAACGGTTCTAGATGCTGCTGTTTGCCCCACACCTCCACTGTACACCCTAGGGCAGAGGAAGATGGTGGATGTGGGACTCATTCAGTGAGCAGTGTGAGCGGTCTGGGCTAGGGAAGCGCCTCTAAGAGGGTGGTGTCATGGTGACTGAAATCAAATATTGGGTGTGCTTCAAGGAAGTGGAATTTTCCTCGGTGGGTAAGGCTTAAAAGGATGAAACTAGAATCAAAGGATTTAAGATTCTCAACACCAAACTTGACTTCACGTGAGGGAAGCGCAAAGATTGGTCAAGGATCATATTCCTGACCCCAGGGTGTCCAGGGAGAGAAGTCCTTAATGAACAGAGCCAGGGAATTATGGGGGAATGTGTGCATCAGGAGAGTTGTGGGACCTGCTCCTATTTGAGGTCTTTGCTGGGACTACAGACATAATTTCATGGTAGGGTGTGTGCTTAGTTTGTGTAGTACTCTGGACTTGGTTCCTAGAACCAATAAATGAATGAAGAGCTGGAGAGATCGCTCAGCAGTTAGAGCACTGCCTCTTATTCTAGAGGTCCAGAGTTCAGTTCCCAGCTCCCACATGGCAGCTCACAACCATGTTTATAGCATGTAGTTCCATGGGATCTAATGCCCTCTTCTGGTGTTCGGATAGACATACATGCAGACAAAACACCCATATACAGAAAATACATACATGGCTCTTCTGTTTGCTATGTCTAGGGGTCTTGTTACTCTTGTCTATAATCACTTTCAGACATTCACCTGGCGAGTACCCTAGCAGCTCAGTCATAGAAACCTCCAACAAACCATTTAGTGAAAACCCCCTATGAAGAAAGGCCACCAGTCCAATCTACAATTCTTGCTTCAAGCCTGTGTGACCTTGGTGCAATAACTTCTTTTTTCTTTTCTGTAACCCAGGGAGAATGACTCCGTGCCTCACAAAGCTGCCCTGTGGATTAAAAAAGTACTGTGCAAAACAAACAAGATCCTACATATTAGGGAATTTGCCCCCTTTGGTGGCTTTCTTTTCGTGACCCTTGACTGCGATGGCTTCACTTGGTCTCCCCTTCAACTTTCTATCTTTGTCACTACATTTTCTCCAAGCCACGGCACAGCAGCTGGAAGGTCAAAACAATATGCCTAGCCCATTGTGTTGGCATTATATAGGAGATCTTCTCTAAATGAATGTCACGATTTCCTAAACAGAATTCTTCTGTTCAGAGCTGAGTATTTTAATAACTCCCCCAAATCCCTCAAACCTTCCAGCTTTTGCTCCCTTCAATCTGCAACCTGGAATCAGCAAGGTGAGTCAGGGTCTGCCTGCCGCCTTTCTCTGTTTTTCCTGTACATGCACGCATGCATGCTCCCCGCACCACCACCCCGCAGCCCATTACATACTGGTCTCCGAGGTAAAGGCCCGGCCAGACCTCATCGGCGTGGTTACAGGCTGTCTTGCCTGTGTAGAGGAGCCTCTCCAACTCAAAGACGTTGAGAAAAGGATGATGGACAGAGGGCATCTCCTCCAGGCTCCCTCTAGTACGAACAGGGGATCTTGAGCTGCTTCGGGAGAAGCGAGCCATAAAAGTCATGGAGGCCCAGAGCCAGTTACCCGGACACATCTTCAAGGTGGCAGGAACTGTGGCTTGGGTTAGCTTGAGTGATGATGGGCTCCGTCACCAGGTAGTTGTTTCTGGAAGCAAATAGGTGTCAGGCATACTTGAGTGAGCCCAGAAAAGCTATTTCCTTTTCTCTCCACCGGTTTGGATCCTGGGGAGTAGGTCTTTAAGCGCTAGGGGCAAAGAGCTCAAATGGCACCCTTTTCTAGCTGCTGTGGGTCCCTCCACTAACCTCTGGCTCTGCCTCCCAAGGAGGTGGGAGTCACATGTCCTTGTTTACGAGAAGGAGTTGCCCAGCTGCCGGGTTTCTCCTCTATCGCCCCACCCCCACTGCCAATAAACAGCGAAATACATACAGATCCATTGGATACTTGGGTGCTTCTATACACCGTCGGGACACTTGCCAGCCTAAATCTGGGTCTCATCTGGCTGGGGTTATAGGTAGAGCATCTGGGGAGCTGGAATGGGGATGGAAGCGGCTGTAGAGCCATCCAGAGAGAATTATCAAGAAGATAACAGTAGCTGGGACCATGACATATGCCAGACATGGCTCCTGGATGCCAGAAAGATAAAGTACCTTAACCCATGCCTGCCCTGAATGTTACCAATACAAGCTTGTCCTGGGGAAGGTTATCGGGAGGATATGAGTGTGGAATGGTTAAAAAAAAAAAAAAAAAAAAAAAAAAAAGGAAAAGTGAATTTGGGAAAACACTTGCTGAATGCAAAAGCTGATGGAAGAAGGCACCAATCTATGCTGACAGGCGTGTGTGTGGGAGGAGCGAGCCCCATCCTTTGGCTAAACCTCATCCCTAAGGAGAGAAGTCTGAGTCAAAGCTGGCTTCGAGCTTTCTGTCTGTGTCTGGTGGGGGCAGGGCAGAGAGGCAAAAGAGCGTAAGAGATCCCGCAGGCTCAGGGGTAGCTGAGAGGTTCGGAATCTTTGTTGACATCATCTGATCCTGCACAGCACACGGAGCAGGGTCAGCCTTAAGGGGCCTAGCAGGTTTGTCTCAGAGTGCCTGTAGAGAACAGGCTTTCGGGGAAGGGGTTCCTTTGAGCCTCACAGCTGAAAGAGCTTGCCTTTGAGGCTAGCCCTAAGATATTTGGGCAGACAGACAACTATGGGAGTTGCCTGTCTTCAGTTCCAGGTACGGTCCCGAATTTTTGCAAGGGTGGGCTAACCTGCAGAATTCTCTTTGCTACCATCTGCCTTAGGAACGTCAACTGAATGTCCAGCAATAAGAAGCCATCTTGGCCCATGGCCATACAGTAATCCCAGCCAGGCCTAGCTCTCTCTTCTCCCAGAGTTAGGAGACACCAATCTCTCAGTAGACACCACAAACAAGGACAGTGGGGGTGCTCCTAGTAAAAGATGAATCTGTATTCTGGCGTTCAGGGACAGACAGGTTTTCAAAGGCTGGCTTAGAAGAAGCACAGAAATCTTACAATCGACATCACCACCACCATCACCACCACCTCACCACCACTTCCTAACACCCACCTCTCCTCCTGGTGCTCAAAGACCCATCCTTTCCCTCCAGCAACTTCCTCAGAATAGATTCTGCTGCCTTAGAGCTGATGAAATGGAAGGAGAGCCGAAGCAGGGAACAGCTGTCCTAGGGACTGTTCTTCCTGGTGTAGAGGAGACCTGCTCAGTCCAGAGTACAACCCTGAGCCTTTTCCAATTTCATTAACCTGCCGCCAGAGGCTCTGGCCCCTGCCTCCCTCCCTCTGTCTGCTGTCGCGGTAGTAACAGGTTCGTGGCTGTCGCCTGAGCCCAGTGACTACTCCCTGAGAAAGGAGGTGCAGCGAGGCTTTGACAATTCCCCTGTGTCCCTGTCCCGTCCCGATCCCTGTCCCCTCGCCCACATATCTCTACCTCCCGGTCGTGAAGGTCTCAGATCCCGAGGTGGCCTGCGGGCTCCCGCAGTCCCGCGCCCATGGCTCCTGCTCGGTCCCCTCCGCCGCTGCGCCGCCGCCCCGGAGCGCAGGTGGATCGCAGCTATTTTTAAGCCATGACACGCACATCGAAGCAGGTTCCTATCCGTGTGCGCCCTGGTGACACCTAGGGACACCGTCTCACGCAGCAGTGCTAGCCGCTACGACACAGCCCGCCCCTGTTTACAGCCCAGCGCAGCCCCGCAGCCCCGCCTCGTCTGCACGCCAGGGCTGCTGCCCAGCAGGCCAATGGCAAAGCCTTGTGCAAGCCTTCTCAGGCAGGGTCTTTACAATGTTCGTTCGCTCTTCCCAGATGAAATTAACGAATTACAGACAGGGTCTGCTCTTCTCAACTCTAGAGAACAATCCTCAACCATCCTTACGTTTACCATATGCATAGCACTTCTCCTGTCTTCGTGAGTTTTATACCCAGAGACATATAAGATAGGCATCTTCATCTGCATTTCTTGAAGGAAGATACCGAAGCATATAGAGGCTAAGCCTAGGTCACCAGGTAGGTATTGGTAGAGCCGAGCTTCAGACGATGGTACCGAGACTCTGAAGACCATGCCGTGGCCTGTCTCAACTGTGCTTCTCACACAAGGAGTGTGCATCTTATAGTTCATTCAGAAAACCATTTCTACATGTTCAGCACTCAGGACACTCCGTTTATCCCTGAAGGAATGAATCTTTCTTTCTTTCTTACAGGCTGTCTTTTTGTGGTATTTCTCTATGGTCAGCACCAAGATCTTAAGCATTCGGAGTCAAGATCCGTGTTGTCTTTCTTAAATGTCTCCCTCACTGCTTGTCTTAGGGTTTCTGTTGCAGAGATGACACACTATGACCAAAAAGCACATTGAGGGAGGAAAGAGTATGTTTGGCCTTTCACTTCCACAGCACTGTTCATCGCTGAAGGTGGTTAGGAACTCAAACAGGGCAAGAACCCGGAGGCAGGAGCTGGTTCAGAGGTCATGGAGGGATGCTGCTTACTGGCTTGTTCCCCATGGCTTGCCCAGCCAGCTTTCTAATAGAATCCAGGACTCCAGCCCAGGTATGGCACCATCCACAATGGGCTGAGAACTCCCACATTAATCACTGAAGAAGAAAATGACTTACAGGCTTGCTCACTGCCCAGTCTTATAAAGGCGTTTTCTTACTCAAGGTGGGAACTGAGCACACTGCATGGAGAGACCTAGGATGGGGAACAAGAATGAATGTGATCAGATGGTGCCCTGGAGAAACAGGCAGAGCACTAGCTGCCTACTGGAAGGAAGGCAGGGGAGGGTATACAGGGGGCAGGGCAGGTAGGATATGGAGCCACTGTAGACTGTGGTTGAGGTTGGGAGCTGAAGCATCCTCAGCCATGAGAATAGATGAGACTGTATCTGTGGGACAAAGGAAGCTTCATCAGCCACAACACCAACCACCCCCAAGTCTTGGGGCAGTCAGGCACCTCCATAGACTGCCCTTTGACCCTGCAGCTGTTTATCTTCCTGTCCTTCTCTAAAGAAAGCTTCCTGCATTCCAACTTCGTCCACCTCCTCTTGTCCCCTTTTGTCATGATGTTTTTCATAGAGATGAAATCCTCATTGAAATGATTGACCTGAGATGTCTGAGATTTTAATTATTAGGTCTAGGAAAACATTTCAACTGTTGTGAAAGGGCACTTAATTTGGGAGATGGAGGCAAGAAGAACAGGAGTTTAAGGCTTGCCTCAGGCATGTCATGATTTTTCGATGTCAGCCTATCTGACCTTGCCAAAAGAAGAAAAAAAAAAGATGGTATAGATGTAATATTAGCATTCAGTAGGATCAGAAGTATAAGGGGTTGTTTTGGCCCCATTGTAAGGTAGACATTTGTGGATAAAGCTGTTCTCAATTTTATTGTGGTTGCTTGTTCTAATACAGGCTCTTGTTTTGTAGCCTAGATTGCCCCTGAATCTTAAAATGTCCAGTCCATCCTCATGTGTGTGGAATTAATTATAGGTGTACACTGCTATTACAGGCTCCCTCAACCCAGGTTCTTTATTTACTTGTTTTACAAGATTTCTGCTTCAACTTTGCATTGCACTTTCCTCTGAAATATGCTTCAAAGCATAGATAGCATGGATAATCAGGGCATCTGATGCTTAGCTCTTCATGGACCAGCATCTCTATGAAGGTGATTTTCATGAGTCAACCCAGACAGTCTGAAGGTTTTCTGTGTAGTAGAAAGTCTGTGATGCTTCCAAACCAAAGGAAGAGTGGAGAGGAGGAAGGGGGGGAGGTAGTAAGGATTCCTGGCATAAGCACTGACCAAATACACTTGCATGGCCCCCAGGCATGGCTATGTAAATCTGTGCCCACCCGTTCTCTTATAAAAGCAAAGAAAGGTAAGGGTTAACAAGGAGAGAAGTTAAGATGAGGAAAGAGAAGCAGGAAATACACCCCCATTTTTTTTTAACTTTATTTATTTATTTATTTATTTGCCTTGGTGTTTGCCTGGAACTGGAACTACAGGCAGTTGTTAGCTGCCATGTGAGTGCTGGGAATCGAACCCAGGTCCTCTGGAAGAGCAGACAGTGCTCTTAACCGCTGAGCCATCTCTCCAGCCCCTACACCCCCATTTTAAGCAGGTATAATCCTAAGTGGATACTCCTGGAGGCTGATACTTACTGCGTTAAGGAAATCACTCACATTTAGTTGGTGCCAGAGCACAGCTTGACTTTAGACTATCATTTTAAAAACTGTACTTGATCAGACTAAAGAACTACTCTTTTTGTTGTTGTTAATGCTTTTCTGGATTTGCTCTCTTTTTTATTTCCTTGGTTCGTTTATATTTCTATTAAAGAATCTATGCTTACTTTTTGTGCTTAAACCCCTGTTTCTTGTAGTAGAGGTTATGAGTGAGTATATGAACAGAACTAACGTGAAATAGAAACTATTGAGAAAGGGATAGGGGCTGGTGTTGGCTCAGCCAGGATTGGTGGCACACGCTTGTACAGTAAAGGTGGAGGGTGACGAAGGAGTTTAAATTGTCCTTGGCTACTTTATAAGTTTATGATAGGGGCTATGGGACCTTAGTTAAAGAAAAAATCCCCAGTACTTGTAGGGTAGTGGTTGTACACACCTTTAATCTCAGCACTCAGGAGACAGAAGCAGGCAGATCTCTGATTTTTTTTTTTTTTTAAACTTTATTATATTTGCCTTGGTGTTTGCCTGGAACTGGAACTACAGACAGCCGTTAGCTGCCATGTGGGTGCTGGGAATCGAACCCGGGTCCTCTGGAAGAGCAGCCGGCGCTCTTAACCGCTGAGCCATCTCTCCAGCCCCAGATCTCTGATTTTGAGGCCAGCTTGGTCTACAGTCTACAGTGTAAGGTCCAGGAAGCCAAGGCTACACAGAGAAATTCTGTTTCAGAAAAACCAAAACAAACCAACCAACCAACCAAAGAAACAAGCAAGCAAACAAAACACCCAACAAAACAAAAACCTCCTGGTACTCGAATAGATAAACAAGGAGCAGATTTTTAAAAGGTTCTTGAGATAAATGATCCTCCTGCCTACATACTTAAATATTATCTCTAGAGGGAGAAGATCCAAAAGAGCAGACTGTTAACAACAGCAACCACACACACACACACACACACACACACACACACACAAAGGAAGATGATCAAGTATATATTAAATAGTAATTATTGCTGCAGTCTTTTGGCTATAGATGCATCTCAACATAACTAGCTAATTTAATCTCTTTCTCTCTTTCTCCTTTCTAAGACAGAGTTTCTCTGTGTATCTTTAGCTGTCCTGGAACTCACTTGGTAGACTAGGCAGGCCTCAAAATCAGAGATCTGCCAGCCTGGTTTCCTGAGTGCTGGGATTAAAGGCATGTGCCACCACGCCCTGGCTCTAATTGTGATATTTATTTATTTTGTAATTTAATCTCTTAAATGGTATTAACTCTGTTTTACAATCAAGGAAATGGGTCCTAACCTGTGGACATAAGTCTACTCTGAAAAAGCCATGAGCTAAGTGGAATTTGACCGTAGATTTAATAAAGCTGGAGCCATTTTAAACTAAAGTCGGTCTCTAAGCCATTGTATTAGTAGAAAATAGAACAGCAATAGTTAACGAGTCTGTATTGTGCTACACTTTTAGCAAATGTCTAATTTCTCTTAAGAAATTGGAGATTTTCGTTCTCCAGTTTCTGGGCTGGTCCCTTCTGGTGTGGCTCCCCAATGGCTGGATCTGTGGGTATTGGAGGAGTCTCTTGGTTAGAGAGAAAACTTTCCACCTATGCCTCCTCCCAGCCATGCCCTCAGTCCCGCCTGTTATTTCCAGGTGAAGTCTGAAGTCTCCTTAGGTTTAAAGGACACATTCACCTAAAAAGCTGGTTTCGAAGCATCCCTCTTTCCCACTTGCTCAGCCTTTCCATTACATCCTCTCCCAGTTGATCTCCCTAAGATTAAACGCATCTTAACCACCAAGGATAGTAACCTTCTAAAGACCAAACAGTGCAAAACACATTTTACTGTTAGCATGCCTTGGAAAGAAAGACTCATATGCCTCTAGCAGAAATCAACCAGGATTATTGTTTGCATATACAGCAGCGTAAAAGGATATGAAATAAACCAACCTCAGCATCAAGAAAAAAAAAGCATGTATAATAAACATTTTGGAAAATATGGGAAGGAAATGTGCCAAGTATAGAAAGGGGTAAAGTCTAGCCAGAGTAGAGTTACAGGATTAATTTTGTTTATTTGAACTACAATCCCCCAAATCCTGTCTACAGTTTGTAGCCAGTTTTAATTGTCAATTTTATGAAATTGCTTGAGACTGCTTTAGTGACTTCATGTGTGGTCAATTTTAATGAATGAGTCACATATGCTTGAAAAGAATATGTGTGTATATATACACAAAAATATCTATTTTTGCATTTTATCATATCTTCTATCTAAGAATTCAAAACATTATGGATCTTTTTATTTTGGGTTGAGAGAATATTACCACCTAGAGGTCTTGGTCAGGTTGGTTTTCTCTGCCAATTAAATAATCAAAGGATAGGAAAAATCTCAGACACAGCTATTAGCCATTGGTGGGTTGTGACCCTTGTGGGGGAATGAAACAACCCTTTCACCAGGGTTGCCTAAGACCATTAGAAATATCAGATATTTACTGCATGATTCATAGCATAGCAGTAGCAAAGTTATAAAGTAGCCCCCCAAATAATTTTATGGTTGGGGTAATCACAACATGAGGGTTATTAGCATTAGGAAAGATGAGAACCATGGCCTGGGGTGGGTCCCTCTCCCCTCATTTTGGGTTGGTCAACTTAAACGAAGACAGGAAAGTTGATAGGCCACAGTTTCAGGTAAACACATTCAAGACCACCCCTGAACTTATTTGACCAGTTGTAAAGGGGGGAATACAGTGGTGGGAACAAAAGCCTACCAGGCCTTTGTCTCAGGTCAGGAAGGAGAGAAAGACACTGGTCACTTGTCATTTTTATTACTTATGGCCTATTTTCTTGTTTGTATGGCTCTTAGTCCTTCATTAGAACTAAACTGTGTTATTAGATATATAAAATTCACATAAGTTATTTTGATACTGGAAAATTTTAGAAAAATAACAGTATAGTGAAGAGAGAAAACTTAGCTCAAGAAACTTCATTTTGTATTCTAGTAGCTATTTTATAAAAAGGTAAAATAAAGTTTAGTTTCTCATTTCTGGTGGGAGAGGGGAGGTGCTGCCCAGGTCTGAGAGAAGAATAGTTATGCCTGATCAGTCCTGCGAAAAGAACATGCCCTAAAAGAATAGACATAGCAGGGGGCCTCCCCAGTTCTGAGAGAAGAATACCTGCCCAGCTCTGGGAGATCAGCCAAGACGTCAACCCAGGTCTGGGAAAGGAACAGATTTCTTGCTTGACTAGTTCTGGGAAAAACCAGCCACCCCAGGTAGGGTCCCCAGTCGGGTCCATCCAGGTAGGGTCCAAAGATACTGGGGTGGGGGGAGCGCAGAAAGACCCTAAGCATGAGCCAATCAAAACATTATGGATCTTTTTATTTTTGGTTCAGAGAATATTACCACCTAGAGGTCTTGGTCAGGTTGGTTTTCTCTGCCAATTAAATAATTGGCACATCAACACTGTACCCCCAAGCAACCAACTTTGTTTTAGCTTTTTACTATAAAAAAAACCCCTTGTAGCTAAGGGCATCAGCTACTTCCTGCTCTGTTGTCACAGAAGCTTGAAGTATGCTCCCTGACTGGCTTGTATTGTGCTGCCAATAAACCTTGCTGTTTGCATTTCAGACATTTCTGGCTTCGGTAGTCTCAATCACCTCACTACCTATCTTTACCTTGTATTATGGCTAAAGTACATTTTACCCTCCTTCCAACTCACAGAAGAGTTCAAGTCCCGAAGTTTTTTTTTTAAACATTTTTATTTGTTTATTTGCCTTGGTGTTTGCCTGGAACTGGAACTATAGACAGTTGTTAGCTGCCATGTGGGTGCTGGAATCGAACCCGGGAAGAGCAGAGGGTGCTCTTAACCCCTGAGCCATCTCTCCAGCCCCGCCCCCGAAGTTTTATGTTAATAGAAGAGCAGGAAATGACATCCCATTGTGGTGTTCAGAGGTGGTGCCTCAAGAAGACATTTTAAGGCCACTAAGGTAGAGCTACTGTGACTGGATCGGGGAGGCTTTCCGAGGAAAGGGGAATGACACAGAGGATGCTCTGCTGCAGCCAACGGGGCCTCATTATCAGAGGAGTTCCTGGGAGAGTTTGAATCTTTCAGAACTGTGTACAAAACTAAGCCTTAAAAAAAATCATTTGGGGGCTGGAGAGATGGCTCAGTGGTTAAGAGTGCTGACTGTTCTTCCGGAGGACCTGAGTTTGATTCCCAGCATCCACATGGCAGCTAACAACTGTCTGTAATTCCAAGATCTGACACCCTTACACAGTTATACATGCAGGCAAAACACCAATTCACATAAAATAAAAAAATAAATATTAAAAAAAAATCATTTGATATTTTATTACAGTAAAAATAAGCTGACCAATACACTTGACATTTATTTAAGCAATGAA
Source organism: Sigmodon hispidus (assembly GCA_004025045.1). Lineage (NCBI taxonomy): Eukaryota > Metazoa > Chordata > Mammalia > Rodentia > Cricetidae > Sigmodon > Sigmodon hispidus. Next base: position 190,330 of record PVIH01001140.1, on the reverse strand, counting down.
TTCAATTTTATTTTATTTACAGATTGTGATGATCTATGTGAAATTTATATCCCAGTAACTGGTAATCTTGGAGATATTATCAATGAGATTTGGTTAGGATGAAGGGTTCCGGTTGACCTGGAAACAGCATTTCCTTGCAGCCCATGGAGGGCTTTTCAACTGACTGTAGAGTTTCATAAAATGTTAGGCACCGACTTCTTGGTACTGAACTCCATAAATACAAAATTTATTTTTCTCCTTTAAGAAACTAATTGCTGCCAGGAGGGGGTGGCATACTCCTTTAATTCCAGTACTTGGGAGGCAGAGGCAGGTGGATCTTTTTAAGTTCAAGGCCAGCCTGGTCTATAAAGCTAGCTCCAGGACAGCCAGGGCTACACAAAGAAACCCTGGGGGGCTGGAGAGATGGCTCAGCGGTTAAGAGCACCCTCTGCTCTTCCCGGGTTCGATTCCCAGCACCCACATGGCAGCTAACAACTGTCTGTAGTCCCAGTTCCAGGCAAAACACCAAGGCAAATAAATAAAAAAATAAAGTTTTTTTTTTTTTTAAAAAAAAAAAGAGGGGGCTGGAGAGATGGCTCAACGGTTAAGAGCACTGGCTGCTCTTCCAAAGGACCGGGGTTCAATTCCCAGCACCCACATGGCAGCTTACAACTGTCTGTAGTTCCAGTTCTAGGCAAACACCAAGGCAAATAAATAAATAAAGTTTAAAAAAAAAAAAAAAAAAAGAAAGAAAGAAAGAAAGAAAGAAACCCTGTCTAGAAACTCCCCTCACCCCCCCCCAAAAAAAGAAAAAAAAACTGCTAATAAAATTTGATTTAAAAAAATATTTGCTTTATCGATGGGTGGTGATTCTTTAATCCTGGTATCTAGGAGGCAGAGGCAAGTGGGTCTCTGTGAGTCTGAGGCTTGCCTAGTCTACATAGTGAGTTCCAGTACAGTCAGGGCTATGTAGAGAGACCCTGTCTCAAAAGGACAACAGCAAAACTATTTTATGTGTATTTGATGAGTGCTCTGTCTGCATGCTTCTATGTACACTATTGGAGTGCAATGCTCTCGGAGGCCAGAAGAACATATAATGTGGATCTTGGGAAGTAAACCTGCATTCTCTACAAGAATAACAAGTGCTCTTTACCACTGAGCTCCTCCACCTTCAGAATGAGATTAAATTTTTTTTTAAATTTTTTTTTGATTTATTTATTTATTATGCATACAGTTTTACAGAAGAGGGCGCCAGTCGTCATCATAGATGGTTGTGAGCCACCATGTGGCTTTGCTGGGAATTGAACTCAGGACCTCCGGAAGAACAGTCAGTGCTCCCAACCTCTGAGCCATCTCTCAAGCCTCGAGATTAAATTTTAAAATTAAATTTATGTGTGTGTTTTTTAAAAAATATTTATTTTTATTATTTTATGTAAATTGGTGTTTTGCCTGCATGAATAACTGTGTAAGGGTGTCAGATCTTGAAATTACAGACAGCTGTTAGCTGCCATGTGGATGCTGGGAATCAAACTTGGACTTTAGTTCATGCAAGGCAAATGCTTTACCACTGAGCTACACTGTCAGCCCGTGTGTGAGTGTTTTGCCTTCATGAATATTTGTATAGACCACGTTCATGCCTGGTGCCAGTGGAGGCCAAAAGAGGGTGTTGACTCTTCTGGCACTGGGATTATGATGATGATAATCATGACTATAATGATTATTTGTTAGCATGTGGGTGTTGGAAATTGAACCTGGGTCCTTTGGAAGAGCAGTCAGTGTTTTTAACGTCTGAGGCTGTACTCAAATTAGATGGTAAAAACAAACCTTAGTTTCAGTGGAATTTGGCTTTCCCAGTAGTAATGTAATGCTGGTATTTGCCTTGGCCTGTTTCTGGTCCTTTTCTCATGTGAATGTTACAGATAAGTTCATTGGAGGAACAGTCTGGGTCCTAAAATAAGCTCACACTTGCCCAGGATGCTAAGTTAAGTTTCTTTCCAGACCAGGAGGCTGGGGACAATTTTTCCTCCAAGTCACTTATGTTATGAAACCCTTAAGGAGAATGTGCCTCTGTGTCATATTTCATGTCTGAGAATCCAGTTCTAGGAACTTCTGGTCTTCTCACCAGAAAGATAGAGTCCTTGTGTCTAAGAGGCATTTGGGACTCTGCATCCCTGGCTTTAAGTGACTGTTCAACCTGAGTAAGGCAGGCTCCTATAGGCCTTGTTTCTGTTGTGTTCATATATTAATGTTGTAACTTGAATTTGGATGCTCATCTTTTTAAATGCCATAGTTTCAAGAAAGATAATTGTAAAAATGATGTAATATTCTGCGGATGGTTGATATCAAAGTACATAAGACATCCATGACAGCAAAGATGTCTAGCACTCAGTGGTCTACATTGTTTAGTGGGTGTGAAGAAGCACCTAGAAGAAATTCAGATTCCCAAACCTCTTTCTCAAGCCAAAGTTTATGGAAAAACTAAAAACAAAATGATACCTTATTTTTTAAAGGCTTTGTGTATGTGTGTGTGTGTGTTTATCTGTGAATATGTGTAGTAGGGTCAGAGGGCAACCCTAGATGTTGTTCTTCAGGTTGGTTTTTGAGATGGGGACACTCACTGGCCTAGAGCTTACCAAGTAGGCTAGATGGCCAGTGAGTCCCAGGGACCCTCCTGTCTCTGCCTCCCTCCTGCTCTTTGCCTGTGATTACAAGTGCATGCTCTCACATCCAGCCCTTTTTCTACTTACAAGGCGAGTGAGCCCTTCACCGATGAAAGAGCTAAGTCCTTGGCTCTGCACCATCTCTTTCAGAGCCCCAAACCACAACCATAGACCTGACAATCTTTATTCTCCTATCATCACCCTGCACCCTGTGTAACTCAACTTTCATCTGTCTCAATCTCTCCATCTAATCTGTCCCTTTTCCCTCCTGCATGGATGGAAACCGTCAAAGATCAATTGCTCTTAAAATTAAACTCTTTCAACAGGGAAACGTCTTTATACTTGATTTTAAGCTCTTATTTCACTCTTAGTCAAAAGCTTTAGAAAATCTACACAGGATAGAGAAAATTTTGCAGAGGAAAAAAAACCCACTTGAAATGGTGTTTCTAATGTGGAAAATTACAACCCATCTTTCCAGTGTCAGGGACACCCATTTTACTGGCACTGGCATTAAAGATCTCTTCAAAGCCTGTCATACTTAGATACTCAGTGTCCAATATTCAGAAATAGGAAATTCAAAGCAGCAAAATTCTTTGAGACTCTAGCTTTTGTGACCTATAGCATTGGTCTCAATAATTAGATAACTACTTCTGTGCCTTACTGACTTGGAACATGAGTTAATAACTGACTGGCACACAGGTGCCTGAATATACTACTTCCAAGGTTAGACTTTACTCTTTTATGAGATGAGAAAGTGAAATATTTTAAGAGACTCCTATGATATACCCAGTCTTTCCCTAACAGGTAAGAGCAGTACCTTTCCTAAGTACCTTTCTAAACAATGGCTGTATGATTTAAAATCTGGAAATATGTCTTCTCAGAAGTAGCAGGGTGAAAGCCCTAGAGCTGTGATGGACATGCCATTCTTGAGGACAGCAAACACATTAGTGCCACAGTGAAACTGTGAAGGCAGATGTGGTGGTCAGCATTGTCAACTCGGTAATAGGCAAGGTTCTGGGCACAGCTGTGAGAGGTTACTTAGATCAGGTTAGTCCCTGGATATGTCTGTGAGGAATGTTTTTGATTATATTGATTGGAATGGGAGACACACTCTTCCTCCCACAATCCAGCTATTAGGAAGCCCCATGGGACAAGCTTTGGCTTCATGTTTCCCATCCTTTGAATCTTGCTGCTGAGCTCACCTACCTTGTTCCTTGACTATGTTTTAAAATCTGTCTTGCTAACTTAAGAAGTACTTCATCTTGCTTTCTTTTCTCTCTAAATGCTTTGTAAGAGTCTGGAAAGGTAAAGGAGCTGTAGGAGGCAGCAGCCTAGTTAGCTCCTGGCCATCAGCTGAGGGAGTCTCCATCAGAAGGTGCAAGAGCTTGGACAGGCATTGGGTTCAATTCCTTTCCTTCATAAGAGATGCTTTTGAAAGGGAAAAAGAGTGTGAACTCAGGTTCCTGCAGACCTCTGGAACACACTCTTGGTAATACAGAAAGAGATTTTGGAAGCAAGCAAAGTCTTAAGAAAAGTCAGATGACTTGGCTAGGAGCACCAAATTTGGTTTTGTAGGCTCTTCAGATTAGCAATATGACCTAGGCTTTGATTTAATTTCAGTGTGCTTCATGAAGGAGCTAAGCCTAAATCCCATAATCATGGTTCTTCTCTTAGTGTGTTTATCTGTGTTACCATGTTCAGATGGGTGATCTCTACAGTGTTAAGTGCTGACACACATAGCTATGGAACAGAGAACACCAAACAATGCAACAGAGAGCACTGAACAAGAAAATCTGATTATTTTCTTTTCTAAGAGATTATTGGAAGAAAATGTCTAAGTTGGACATTTCAATGAAAGTTGAAACATATTTTCAGATTGTTGAGGGGTAAGTGGTTTTTCTCAGGAATTTTCTTTTGATTTTTATGGTGCTGGAAATTAAGCCTGGGGCTCATGTATGCTAGACAATGCCTTACCGCTATATGCCCAGCCTCTCTCCCTGGGTTTAAAAAAATGCTTATTTTTGACACTGGGGTGCTGTGGAACAATCTTTGTACACTGTAAACAGGTATTATTCTTATTGTTAATAAAAGCTGATTTCCAATGTCTAGGTGGAATTTTGGGGGTTGAGTCTGCTGGGAAGAAGGAGGGTGGAGTCAGAAGAGTCGCCAAGAGATGCAGAGGGAACAAGACATCCTAGAGAACAGGTAAAGCCATGGGATATGGCAGCCCATGAATGAACAGAAATGGCTTAATTTAAGTTGTAAGAGCTAGTTAGCAATAGGTCTGAGCTATCAGCTAGGCAATTATAATTAATATTAAGTCTCTTGTGGTTATTTGGGAGTGACTTCTGGGACACAGGAAAACTCTGCCTATATTGGGTCTTATGAAATTACCCACACTGGGCTCAAGCTTACTTTGTAGCTCAGACAGCTTTGAACTTACCTCGGTCACCTACGTAATTGGCTCTGTGCCAGTAGGCTTGACCTTGGAAAGTTGATATATAACTGTGATAGTTCAACTGATAGCAAAGGTCTAGCTGGATCATTACCTGAATATTAATAGTCTGTCCTTCAGCTCAGAATAAGGGAACAGAAGGGAACAGAACCCAAAGCTACTTACTCCACAGTTTCCTGTGTGTTGACACAGCTTCATCAGTCCACTGTCGCCAGGAGCATGTCTTCACAATCCTAGAGGCTTGTCCAGGAAAGCAAACTGTCCTATAGCCTCATTGTTTATTTTAGGAACTCATCAAAGACCCAGCAGTTCTACAAAGCATCAATTTATAGCTTACTTGTAACTCTTTCCATGTCTCATCTCCATATCCTTGCTTTGCTTTTCCCATGAACTTTATTATATCATGATGACCACTGGATTCTAATAAAGTCCCGCATCCACCCACTTTAACCAAATTTGAAAAGCTTAACAAGTCAGGCCTTGTTCTGCCTTTTGGAGACACTGTATATTCTCACACTGTGACAAGGAATAAACTGAGCATTGTGTTTTCATAACTTTTTTCCTGGTGACATCTGGGAAGACAGCATTCTATAAGCACTAAGAAAAACGTGTTAAGCCAAGAAAGAAAGAAAGCAGATTTCACTATAAAAAAAAATGGAAAGGAAAAAAGTTTATCAGCAAAATAAATGCTAGAAGACAATGAGATAATTTCTTCCATGTGCTGAAGAATTGGGAATTCAAATTTCTAAACTCGGGCAATATGTCATTTACAAGTCAAGGAAAATTGCATTTTTTTTTTAAAAAATACCCAAACAGTTAGACATTTTTTTTCCAATAGTTTCTTAGAAAAGAAGAAAAAATAACTTAGAGGTAACTAATAGAATAAAAAAAGAAACAACATACAAAAAGATTGTTTAAAAGATGGTCATGAATTTAAATAAATATTGCTTGTAAAAATTAGAATAGCAACCACTTTCATATATTTTCAAAAACCAGCTGCTATGTTTAAAGATAGTAGATTAAAAATAAGCATTTTAATTCTGCTTCTTTCCAAAACACTACAAAAATGAGAATAGATTAAAGATTAATAAATCCTAAGACTCACTCAATGAAAAGTACAGGAAATAATTTTAATAGTTACAAACTGTTGAATACTAAAAAGCAGGTGGCAAGTCAGTTTGGACATACTGACAAAATCTGATTTTCTCCACAGAACCTCCAAAAAGTCAGAGAAATGGCAGCAAACAGGCCCCTGGGAGTTAACATGAGGATGAACTAAAGACACAGGCCTGACTGGAAATCTGTTCAAGGAAAGACCTCAACTCTCCCATGACCACTGCTCCTTCCCACAGCACCAGCATCTCCCCTGAAGGAGGATATCTTGACTGGAGCAAAGCCAGGGATATTTGAGCATCTTGGGTCATTCTAAAAATAGGATTGTTAGTTATAGACTTTCTCTTTGCTGTGACCAATTACCTGAATAAACAACTTGACATGGGAAAGATTTATTCCAGCTTGAATATTCTGAGATGCCAATTCATAGTTTCTGGCAATGCTGATTCCCATCTTGGGTGGTGTGCAGCGTTAAGGAGGCAGAACCTTTGGAGGAGGAGTGTGTTTGTCTCGTGATTAGCAGGAATGTATCAAAATGAAGGGAATCAGATTAAACCTTCATAGGCATGCCCCCTAAGAGCCCATCTCCTTCAGTCAAGTATCACATTTCCAAAAAGCACTAGCCAGAGGTCAATTATTAATTAAAAACCAGAGCCAGTTATACTGGAAAACCACAAGGCTCCACCTTGAACGTCTTCAGAACCACTAACAATATCATTAAATTATGAACAAGGAATCAGTCCAGTGAATAGACCAGAACCCTCAGTACCTTAGCACTTCCTCAAAGTCTACTAGCTGGAAAACAAGCCTTCAATGCATGAGTCTGCCTGGGTCATTCCATATTTAAGCCACAACATAAAAGTTATTGTTAATAACTTGATTACTTTATGTGATAAATCATAATATAATACAATAAAAACAAAGGGTATTTGTAACAGGACACCCAAAAGGAAAAGAAATCTCTAACATGAGACTCAAAGAGACCCTGGGACAATAGCTCTGCATATCAGTCCCTTATTAAAATTATAATTAAAAATAATATCAAGTAATAACTGTGTTGAGCAGGTGGAGATATAGGCAACTGGAAAAGACAGCAAAGTCTGAGTTAGTAAGGCATTCCCTGAAAATTCAGAAAACTAGCCAACAAGCAAAAATAACTGAAGAAAAACGGAGAAGCAGGAAAAGTAACAAAGGGACATGGTTCAACTCTGAATAATGATGCACACTTTTAAAATGCTAAACCCAGCAAGCATACAAAATTATGAGATGGCTATATAGTAAAACAGAGAAAGAGGGATGCTTGCACTTACTTTTAAAATATATTGAACCTGAGCTGGATAGAGGGCTCAGCAGTTAAGAGCATTTGCTGCTCTTCCAGAAGATCTGGGTTTTCTCACAACTCCTATGGCAGCTCCCAAGCATTTATCCTATATCTTTAAAGGATCCGACTCTGGCAAGCAAGTCTGAATATATATATTCTGGCCTCTGTGGACACTGCATGCATAAACATACATACAGATAAAACATTCATTCATACATGTAAAATAAAAAATACATTTAAAAATGACATTATAATGGTAATGATGATGATGTATGTAAGAGGTGTAAATGTGTCACAGAGCATATGTGCAGGTTGGAGGACAAGTTTGTGGTTTGAGTTTTCTCCTACCACCTGGGATCAGGATTGAACTCACATAGTCAAGCTTTCTTGCAAATGGTTTTTACTCATTGAGTCATCGCCTTGGCTCTGCTTGCATATTAAACAAAAGCAAATCTTCAGTTTTATCTTTTAAAAAGATTTATTTTCCCTTGTGTATATGTATGTGTGTCTGTGTCCATGTGCATGTGTGTGCCCATAAAGGCTAGGAGAAGGAGCTGGGTCACTTGGACATACAGGGGGTCCTGAGTCACCGATGGTGGTGGGTGAGTGCTGGAAAGTGAACTCCTGTCCTCTACAAGAACAGCGAATTCTTTCAACTATGAAGCTACCTCTGCAGTTCCAATTCTCAGCTTATAAAAACTCACTCTAAAGTAAGAAATTCACAGTATTTACAAATTAAGAAAATCAAGAAAGAGCAATATGATCATATGGAGAGATACAATACTAAACAAACATGGAAACTCACCTACAACATCAATCTGTCTGCTTCCAGGTGGTGGGAAATGGGGGGGGGGAGCAGGCAGAAGGTGGCTGTTTTATATAGTAGGTGCTGCAGAATCCATTGCCTCCTAAACTGTGTTTTATATGACTGATGTAAGAGGGTTTTATGCTATATTCAAAGTGCCACTACTATTACTAGATATAATAAGCTTTGTGTGTTCTTTAGCCTGTTTTAAAAAATGGGACATAGCCTTGTACAGCTGCAAGGCTAGCATTTGGGAAGCTGAGACAAAAGAATTATGCATTGAAAACCAGCTGTGGCTACATAACAAAATCCTGCCATCCAAAATAAAACACCACAAAAGCAAGAAATGAGAATCCTTGTCTTGTTCAGAGAGAGTAAAAATGCCACTTAAATTTAGACTTTAACTTTCAAATCAGCAGAGCTTAATGGAGGGAATAAAGAACACTAGATAAATTCAACCAAAGAGAGAAGAAGGTAGCATATAAATAGAGAAGATAAAATGAGATGGAACTAAGTAATTTAAATATATTGTATATAGCATATAATACTCACAGGCTAAATGTGTCACAGACTACAAGATCCTTATAATGAGTGTGTTCTTTACCAGGGACCCTGAGACATTGTGCCTCACCAGCCCAATGGGATGCTTACAGCCAGGGTTAGTGTAAAGTTGGAGGTGATATGGAAATGCTTTGAAAAGAGGCTTGCCACTTTGTTGTAAATCTGAAGTTATTTCAACACAGATTGTTAAAGAAATAAATCTTCCTTTGCCTCAGAGCAATGAACCCAATCCACAGAGCACATTTTTATCTGAATGCCACATATGGATTATTGTTACTCTCATATCCTTATCAGAGCATTTTCACCTTTTAGCAGATATCATTCCAACCCGATTGGTTTATCCTTCTAAATCTGTAGGAGATGAAAGAAAGCGAACCAGAAGTCTAGAGCGATGATGCTTAGCAGCCTAATGCTAAGAAAAGAAGCCTGAAAAGGGGAAAGACTTAAAAACTAGAAAGAAAAAATTTAATTCTAAATACTTCAGGAGGTCTCAGGCATTGCCGGTTCCATGGTGTTGCAAAATAATTGAATGCAGTAAGTTAATGCTGGCTAATGCATGTATCTATGTAAAGCAATTTCGACGGGACAAATATTTCATATTAGGCTTATCATTATATTCTTGTGCTGTCAAACAAAGGGTAAATTCTATTATTCCCAGAAAAGGAAGATAGTTTGTATCATGTTGGGTGAAGAGTATACAGAGATAGGGTGCCTTCCTAGATCCATGAGAAATGTGGAGTCAGCTATCTCTTCTCCATGCCCTTTGGGTTGAGTTGCTGATGCATATGGGTTGTGTTTTGCCAGGATACTTGTCCCAGTGACTAGTGTGGCCCTGTGGACATGGTGTCATGTTTGAAGTCAGTCATATATTGACTATCTCAAATGGTTTTTCAATAGTTGAGGGACCTAGAGGACACAGAAGGTGACAAAAGCAGAAGGAATAGGTGATCCGCATTGAGCACTGCCTTAAAGTCTAGCTGGCATCCAGGGTTTCTTTCTAATCAGAAGGTAAAAGTGCATTTTTGTCATAGGGTCAGTAGAGATCAAGCAAGTAGGAGTTAATAAAGTTCTATCATTTGCCCTATGTTCACTGCTTGTGACAAACTACTATCTTACTGGGTCTATATTCTCCTTAAAATAATTAATATTTTATTCTGCCTTAACCTCACAGGGCTGTTCTGAGGCTCATGGGATGGCCTATGTGCTATTGAAGCATGTAAGGGGATTGTATTCTCTTCCATTGTAAATAATTGTTCCACCTACTGGTTTAACAAAAACGCTGATTGGTCAAAGGCAGACAGGAAGTGTGGGTGGGATACCAGACTAAGAAAACTTTGGGAACATCTCAGAGTAGAGCAAAGAAGCCACAGGAATGCGACAGAGACACAACAAGGGTATGGCAGCAGACACAGAGAAAAGGAGCTGAAATGCTGCTCTGAGAAAAGGTTATTGAGCTGCATGGCTGATCAGGATAAGAATAATGGGTTAGTTTAAGAGCAAGAGCTAGCTAGCAATATGCCTGGGCCCTAGGTCAATCAGCATAAAATTAATATAAGCCTGTGTGTGATTATTTGAGGCTAAGTGGGACTGCAAGTCAGCAGGTCAGAACCTCAGGGCCAGGCCTGGAAGTACAGGCCAGAAACCAAATACAACAGAAGCATGCTCAGAGTTTGATACCAGAATGAGGTTGCTGATTCTTTGCCTGAATATTGAGGAATATTTGACCACATGGTAACACTTCCAAACTGTTAAATAAAGTTTACTTTGAATCAGGGGGCTGAGCCAATAATTACCTTACCTGAATTAGTCATAGAGATGCCAGCAATTTGGATAGAGAAGATAGACTTGGGTTTGGCGCTTCTTTTTGGTTTTGGAGCTAGTGAAGGGATGAAACTATTGCTGGATGCCAAACAAAAAAAATTAAGGTCAGCTCGTTGCTTCTCAGTCTCCCTGATCTGGCAGGTTTTTATTCTAACATCTGACTTGTGATTCTTTGTTGGTGAATAGAATGATAGAGATTTAGTTTAAACCTATATATTGCAGCCAGAGCAGAACTGGGGCCAAGGTCAGAAGGCCCTCCAGGCTGTGACCTGAGTGGCTGGTGAGGCACAGTGTACATCTGGTTGTGGGCCTGCAGATGGCAATTAAAATATCAGTAGAGTCTTGTGAAGCCTCTAAGCCAACATAAAAACATCACCAGAGTGATGTTTTTAATTTGCTCATTTATAATGTGAAGTGATTTTTTTCTTTTTATTGAGGAATAAAGGCCTGAAAATTTAGTCATGGGACCTGATTCATAGTGCTACTGTGTGCATTATTGCATTATGGGTAAATATTTGCATACTATCTTTCTATGAAGAATTTCATTCCTTCATCCCTTTGTATTCTGTGTGTATTCACACGGTATGTATATGGTAAGTTTTTCATTATTTTTCTTTCTTTTTCTTTTTGGTCTTGGAGACTGAATCTACACTTTCACACATGCCAAGCAGACAACACCCCACTTAGCTGAACCCCAACACTACATACAATTTGAGTTTTCTCATCTAAGTTGGCACAAACACAGAAAAGTTATGAATAATTTGAGGAGGCCATCTATGCTGGCTACATTTTATACAACAAGAATTAGAATCCATGGTGTAAGAAAGGCAAAAGTATAAACAGGGGTATTGGGACAGAGAGCTTGACACAAAACTACCTTAGAAAAACCTCGTAAAAGGCTGTGTTGTGGGTTAGGAGAGAGAAAAGAGACCGAGTGGGAATTCACTTTGCAGCCACTGGAGGTTGCTCTGGTTTTTCCTATAAGTAGTAGCACACAGCTAGTGAGCATTTACCAGACACAAAGATCCAGCATAGGAGGGACTGAGAGATGGTGTAAGGAAAGAGTTCAGCATGGTCCTGGCAGGGCTGGGATGGACAAGAAGAGGCTTGTCCTCTGAGAACAATACTGCTATTTCTGGATGGGGCAGTGGGTGCGCTTCCCATATGACATATGAACTTTCTAGAAATTCATTTTCTTTCTAATTAATGAGCATAAAGGAAAGGTGAATGCCTCACGGTCAGACCTATCAAACTCACACTGAGGTGCAAATGATTTAACATCAGGGCTTTTCCTGAGAACACACTTTAATGGGGGCAGAGTGGGGAACTGAATCTGTTTCCTTCTGAAAACCTGTTTCTAATTATCCACATTTCTATTAAAAGAGAAATGTAAAAGATTATAGTGAAAATACATTACTCTTATTCCTATAATCCAAAGATAAATTCTGCTGAACTGGTGAATTTATTTTATGTTTTACTAGGCATGTAGAATAAATTCATTTCTGTTTGACACTGGGAGTATAGAATAAATTCATAAGACAAAATATTTGGAAACAATATTAATTTTTAAACTCTAGCCTATCAAATATTTATTGTTTAGACCTCAGCAGATATGTAAAGATGGCAGAAGGGTCCTTCATTGTTTTACCTCCCATTCTTTTTTGTGTGCATAAATACACATTTTAAATACTCATTAAAATGTTTTTTATTTATTTCAAAACAACTGTAACTCATAATCTTCATCATGGAAACTAGTGTGCAAAACCTTGAATCATTAGAAAATTTGCAAAAGTGCTACATTAATTCATTGATTTTGTTATATTACAAAACTTATTTCTCTACATTTTTGATGATGTAGCTGCTTTTGAGTCACCCATGGTCCTATAAGTAACCCCTCACTCATACTCTCGTAAACAAAATTCAATTTGTTTTTATTTAAGTATTCTGCTTGCACACATGTATGTGCAACACAATCATGTCTAGTGCTCAGGGAGGTTAGAAAGGGGTATAGGAGTATCAGAGTTTCTGAAACTGGAATTACAAATGATTGTGAACCATCATTTATCAGGTAGGAAATGACCCTGGGTCCTCTGTGATGACCAGTAAATGGTTTAAACATTAAGTTACCTCTTTACCCCCCAGTACACTCCCTCCACCCCAAGACAGGGTTCTGTGTGTAGCCCTGGCTGTCTGTAGACCAGGTTGATCTTGAACTCAGAGATTCACCTGCATCTGCCTCTGGAGTGCTGGAATTAAAGAAGGGCATGCATCACCACCACTACTCAATACACATTTTTAATGAAGATTAAAATCATTGTCCATGGTCTTTTGTAACTTGCCCCCCATTTTCATGTAGGTGAATTATCATGACTAATTACCCATTCACTAAATACTTTTGAACATAAACCATTTTAAACAGTTGCAAATTAGTTATGTGAATTCATTGTCATGTAACTAAATAGAAGGGGATAATTATTATTATTTATTTTGGTTTTTGAGACAGGGTTTCTCTATGTATCCTTAGCTGTCTTGGAATTTGTTCTGTAGAGCAGGCTGGCCTTGGACTCACAGAGATCCTCTTGCCTCTGCTGCTGAGTGCTGGTATTAAAGCATTCTGGGATTAAAGGCATACATCACCATCACCAGGAGAAAGGGATTATTCCTTTTTTTTTTTTTTTTTTTTTGTAACTGAAGGAAGCCGACTCAGGATACAGCACAGTTGGTCCACTACTTGCCTACTATACAGGAAGTCCTGTTTCCACCAAGTCAAACAGGAGATAACAGAACACAGAGTAGTAGATAGAACAAACCAAGTGTAAACATGATCTTTTTATAATTTAGTTTTTCATTAACTCAGAATAATCTCTGGCTAATGAGCCTAAACCAATGAGACATTTTCATATTAGGATCTGTCTCGCAAGTGCCCACGCTCAGTACCTGGCTTAAAGCGTTTGCTGTGTGCATACTGTTGCTGTAGCCTAGGCTCGATGCCCCGTGCTCCCTGTTCCGGTAGCCTAGGCATATTTTGATTTCCTAAATTTCTGCCTTTAACTGAAAAACACTTAGTGCCAAGTCTTGCTGGGTTTCCCAATCTTGAAGCATAAGTTTGAACTCCTTGTATTATTCAATATATTGGTAGTTATGGTGATAGTGTTTTTTACAGTGCTTTTATCTTTCAAAGTACTTTTCTTCTCTGACATTGTTGTTACTTCTCAGGAGAGCCTTCTTTATTTTATTCTTCTAGTTATGGTGCTGAGAACTGAACTAACTTGTACCTGCAGCACAAGTACTCTGTGGCTGACCCATACTGGGATGAGCCTATTCGTTTTTTTTATGTGTATTATCCCAGTGACCTGGTTTCTCACTCTGTTTTAGTTAGGGTTTTATTGTTGTGAAGAGACATCATGACCACGTTAACTCTTCTAAAGGAAACATATAATTGCAGCTGGCTTACAGGTCAGCAGTTTAGACCATTATTAGTATGGCAGGAAGCATGGCAGCGTGCAGGCAGACATGATACCATTACTTTCCTGTGTCAGTAAGGAAGAATATTCTGTTATTATTGCTTTACATTAGACTTGACTATTCACAACTGTAAGCGTGCCCAAAGATGTAAAACACACTTTCAAAGGACTGTGAAGAGAATCCCACAGCTGTTTTTAATAGGTAGGCATAACAATGGCACCTGAGAAAGTTGCAGGCAGAAAACAACCTGTATCCACATCCAGTCACCCCACAGGCTTTGCCTAGTGGGACCAGTTGATGGATGTCTACACGGGCTTTGCCTAGTGGGGCCATATCATGAATGATGGTTTAGTGGGAATCCTCCACAGTCTTTGCCTAATGGGGTTCCTCAACACAGAGTCATTCATGTGGTAGCTAGATCTATAAAACACTGACTGTTTTCTGCTGTGTACTCCTATGGCCCTCGGCATGTGTATATGTAATCAAGATGGCTGAGAGTCACTCTTAGGTGAGCCAGTCTACAAGGAAGAGTCTAAAACAAGCTCAACTACCTGGAAGAATCAGAGAGGAGGCCAGAAGCCAGGAAGAAGCTAAGACAAGCCAAACCTCCTAGAACAACAAAGACTGGCAGAGCTTCCTGGAAGAGGCTGAGGCCAAGGACACTTGGAAAGGACATCCTCGATCTATCCAGCTGTCTCCCAGCCTATGCAGTGTGCTCCAGTGTTTGAGGTTTTGTGAGCAGTCACCCATGCTGGGGTGGGTCTTAGTGATGTTCCGGTCCTCGAGTTGTTTCTGTGGTTGTAAGTAACCCAAATCAAACTCATTGGCTCAACGAAACAAAACAAACAAACCAACAAAAAAAGAAGTGAGCCCTCTATCCTGCATCGGATTTCACTTTCCTCTCTTTTTTCCTCTCTCTTTTCTCCACCTCCATCTCTTCATTTTATCTCCTTCTCTCCTGCCCTCCACCCCTTTCTCGTTATGGTACCTTTGTTCCCTCCCCCCTCCTCTTCATTTTTCTCCTCCCTCCCTCTCTTCTATACACTCTCCCCTTCTTCTTTCCCATCCTTTTCTTTTCTTTTTTTCCTTTCTTTTTGACTCAAATCTGGTTTGGTTTTCAAATGACTACAGCCCCAGCCAGCATCCTAAAATGACATTAGAAAAGGCCCTGATCTGGAACCATCCAGCTAAAGCTGTTGTTTGAATTCCTGACCTATGGGAACTGTAATGTAATTAAAGTCTGTTGGCCTAATTGCTTAACTATGGAGCAGCGTCTGTTGTAAAGAAGTAGACAGAAACACATGTGTAAGGCAAAGATGAACTTGGGCTCCATCTGCTGGTGCATCGTTGATTCCTGGCAGGCAATGCTAAGAACTCCAAACTTGATAATCTTCTGGTTCCAATGAAAACACTGTCATCTGGAGTATAATTGGGGCTTTTATAGGCACCCAAGGGCTCCAGAGACCTCCAGGCCTGGAATAGATAGCTGGGTGCTAAATCAGATCTTAGATTTGACTGTTATTCGATATCAGAAAAAACTAGAAGTTTCCAGAAAAGTTCCTGCCTTGTTATTCGGCATCAAACCTCAAAACATTAGTTTACTTTGGCGGGTGGGCATCCATTACGCAGGGCATATTATTTCTGTTTGAGTTACAATTTTTTTAATTGAAAATATATTTGCTATACAATATATGCTGATTACAGTTTCCTCTGCCCTCAGCTCTTCCCAGTTTTTACCCACTTCCCTCTTGCCCAGAGCCTTACCCTTTCTGTCTCTACTTAGAAAACAAATGGGCTTCTAAGACATAACATGAGAAGAACTGAGAAACTATTCAAAAGCAAAGTATTCTCCTTTCTTTTTAACATTTATTTTGGAGACAGCTGACCTGAGCTATTCGGAGCTCATTGACTCTGAAATAACAGCTGAGGAACCTTCATGGAAAGGAGCTAAACTCTCTGAATGCAGATGACAGTCAAATGGTGTGGGCAGTTTGTGGACCCTCTTGCAGTAGGACCAGAGTTTATCCTTGGTGCATGAACTGACTTCTCAGAGCCCATTCTCTGCAGAGAAATGCCTTACTCAGCCTTGATTCTGGGATGAGGGACTCGGACTTACCTCAACTGGATATGACAGATCTAACTGAATCACCTTGGGATTCCTTGCCCTCCCTGAAGAATGGGTAGGGGGGTGGGGTAGGGGAGGTTGAGGGAGGCCTGGGAGGAGGGGAAGGAGAGGAAGCAGTGGAGGGTATGAGAAAAAACTTTATAAATAAAAAATATTCATTAGTAAAAAAAGATTTATTTTGTATTATGTGTGTCTTAGGGTTTCTTTGCGATGAAGAGATACCATGACTATGACAATTCTTATGAAGAAAAACATTTAATTGGGTGGTTTACAGTTCAGAAGTTCAGTTCATTATTATCATGGTGGGACATGGCAGCTTGCAGGCTGCTATGGCATGCAGACGTGGTGCTGGGAAGGTAGCTAAGAGTTCCACATTTTGGGCAGACAACAAGAAGTAAAATCTCTCACTGGGTATGGCTGGAGCATATATGAGACCTCAAAGCCTGTCTCCACAGTGACATGCTTCTTCTAACAAGGCCATACATACTCACCAAAGCCATACCTATTAATAGGGCCACCCCCTTTGGGGACCATTTTTAATTCTAGCTACCACAATGTGTATGAGTGTTTTACCTGCATACATACATTTATATCATGGATGTGTCTCACAGAAGTCTGTGTTCACAGAAGTCAGAAGAGGGCATCAGATCCCCTGAAACTATAGTGACAGATGGTTGTGAGCCACCAAGTGATTGCTGAGAACTGAACTCAGCTCAATTCACTGCTGGGCCATCTCTCCAGTGCCACGTGCCTTTTGTTCCCAATCTTATTATATAGGCCCAGTCTTTGAATTATGTGTATACATGTAAGCTAGGGGGCTTTTCAGTAGCTAGTGCACAGAAATTTTGATGGAACATTATGATAAAACAAGAAAAGATGACTCCAATGGGACATTCTGAAGAGGCCCTTGTTCATGCAAATTCTTAGACACTGGTTAAAGATTTGTTTAGAGTTCAGATTGTGTAGTTGGAGTCTGGGCTCAAATCCAGATCCTCTGTTACTCAACTCTATATGTTAGTGGCCTAGGTTCTTATGGGCCTCTCAGCTTAGTAGACAAAGCAGTAAAGAAAGCACCTGTTTTAATTTAAGCATCTACTTGTCGCTGTTGATGGTTAGTTTTTCTTGTTAAATTGACTGGTAGGATAGATGTAGGATCACCACAGAAACACACTTGTGGGTACGTTTACGAGGGTGTTCCCAGAAAGGTTTAACTGAGGAGGAAAAGCACTCTGAATTCTATGGGCTGGCTGGGATTCTAAATGGGACTGAATACCTGGAGAAATACATGAATGCCGAGCAATAGTATTCACCTCTCTCTTTCCTAACTGGATGAAACCGGATTGCCTGCTTCATGCATCTGCCATCCTTGCCACAATGGACTGCATCCTCCTTAGGTGGCTTTTGTCATGTGACCAATGAGAAAACATATTGCAGTGGTGTCATCACAAGGGTTAAGAGCTGGTCCTACGGGACCCTGGAGGGAGGGCAGCTGCCTGGTCAGTCTTGGGAGAGAGAAGGTGCAAAGGAAAGTTTTCAGGATGAAAACTTCTATAATGGATCCTGAAAGGTGAGCAGACATTTGCTAGAAGAGAGACATGGTGGGTGATGGTACACAGGCTGAAGAAACGTTATTTTATATTTAAAGGACAACTGCCAGGCTCGGGAAACTCAGAGTAGCTTTGCACAGTTGGAGAACAGAGTGATAGGTACTGATTTGCAAAAGAGGTTAAGGGAAAAGGAAAAGAAGGAGGCGGATCGAAGGCCACTCACTCTCAGTTGCTATAAAGTTAAATGAGAAACGGGGCATATACCTACTATTGCTTCTTCTTTTTTTGCCCCTGTGCAAAGAGAAGGACATTCTGCAGTTGGGACTTTTTATACTGAAGGATTCTTCTATTTCTTTTTCATTTTTTGAGACTGATTTCTCTATGTAGTCCTGGCAGGCCTTGAACCCATAGAGATCTGCTTGCCTCTACCCCTGAATTCTGGGATTAAAGGCATGTGCAATTACCCTCTTACCCAACTACCCTCTGCAAGTGAAGGATTTTTTTTTTTCTTTAGACAGGGTTTCTCTGTGTAGCCCCGGATGTCCTGTAACTCACTCTGTAGACCAGGCTGACCTTGAACTCAGAAATCACCCTGCCTCTGTCTCTTGAGTGCTGGGATTAAAGAAGTGCATCAGTGCTGCTGGCTCAGCGAAGGATTCTTACTTAAAGAAAGACAGTAACTTGCTTCTCAAGGGACATAGGACCAGTGTTGTCTGTGTTTCTATGTCAAGTGAAGCCTTGCTCTGGATGTTTTTAGAACGCCTTCTTTGCAACAGCCTCCCTCTGTTACCATTTTCGGGTCCTTTTCAGGCTCTGTCAGTGTTTGTGTTGTGATTTGTGTAGCCATGTGTGGGTGTGCTGGGCAGGAGTAGGTGCTTGGTAACAGCCCAGATTACAGTAAATAAAGTGGATCCAAAGCAATTGTTTGTAAGAAAAATACTTGGCTGTCAGATCTGACAAGGTTTGGGCAAGCAGTGAGCAGGGTGGATATGTCCTAAGCCTACTGCTGATGGGCAAGAGTGATAATAGGTACCAGAGGAAGAAGGAAGGGAGTGCGGAGGACTCTGTCTATTAGATCCTCAAAATATACTAACAGATGCAAGAATGTGAACTGAACTCTTCATATCTGTGGGGTCTACATGTGTGTGGGTCCACATTGTCTGATTTGAGCAACTGTAGATCAAAAAGGTTCAGAAAAAATGTGCATCTGTGCTAAATACATTCAGACCTATTTTTGTTTATTGTTTTCTAAACAATAATATAAATGACATTAATATTGTCTTTGGCCATTGTGAAGATCCTCGACATGATTGGAAGTATACAGAGGTGGGGATCATTATGTTGATTGAGTTATGTCAAATTCAGAAAGACAAACACCTCACTTTTTTCTTTCTATGCAGAACTTATATTAAAAGAAAAAGTGAGAGGGCTCAGGAGATGGTTCAGTTTGTAAGATATTTCCTGCACAAGCCAGAGGTCCTGAATTTGGTCTCCAGCTCTCAGAGGCAAATCGGGCATAGTGTCATGTAGCTGTAAACACAATGGCACAGACTAGGGAGTTTATAAACACCAAAACTTGTTTTTCCTGATCTGGACATTGAGAAGGTCAGGATCAAGATGCTAACATGTTTGGTGTCTGGTGATAGCTCCATCGCCCTTTCCTGGTTTGCTGATGGTCACTGTGATGTATCTGCTCCAGCCAAGAGAGCACTGGTTTCTTTTCCTTTTTTTCAAGGCATTAATTCTATCATGAGAGCCCTATTCTATTAATCTTATCAAAGCTTAAATAGTTTCTGCCTACTTTGTGATAAAATACTGACCAAACCAGGTTAGTGTGGGAAAGGGTTTTTCTGGCTTAGAATACCAAATCACAGCCCATCACAGAGGGAGGTCAGGCCAGGAAAGTGGGAACCTGGAGGCAGAGACAGAGATCGTGGAGGAACACTGGCCGAAGTTCTAGAATTCACTTCTCTTCTCAGCCAGGAGACCAGTATGTGTCATATTGAAGCTGATCCTCTTAATTAGAAGCCCTAACACAAGGAGCAGAGCCACAGCTGATTACAGGGATGTGCAGAGAGAGAGCTGAGGATTCTGGGACTACTGGCTCTCAGGTAGCTATATAATTGAGTAGAGATGCAGGTAGCGTAGGAGGAACCTCTTCCATCACGCCGTGGCTATCTTTAGGGAAGTCAAGCACTACAGTGGATTTCCGAGGGAGTTTTTAGAAAATGAAGCATGTGGGAGAACAACGGGATGTACTGCAGGAAGGAAAGCCATTTTGGTCAGACAGAGGTTTTATGCGATCGAACTTTGTAATATGAAGAAAACGAAGGCGTTAGTGACGTGGAAAAGAGGTGAACATCCTGGTAGAAAGAAATGCCTGACTAAGGTAGGAAAAGTATGAAAAAGAATGTTTTCTATAAAAAGTGCATTAGGTGGTGTGGTGCTGAGTATGCCTTGGAGGGATATGAATTTAATCCTAAACTCTCTGGGGAGCTAATGAAGAGTTTTAACTGGGAGTGATGGGATTGCATTTAGATGTTAGGTTGGCGGGCGCCGTTGATCATTTAGGCGATAGTATGGAAAACATTTTTGAGCTTTGAAAGGAGGCAATGAGAGCCCCTGCCTGGGTTGTTTGCAAAAGTGTTCTGGGCCCATAACATCAAAGGCAGTAGCAGTTGATTCCACTTTCTACTGAAAAATATATAGGATGGTAGCTGAATATTGTTACCCTTTTAAAAGGGAGCAACATGAGATCGTTGAAGTGTATTTTAAACAAGTGCCTTGCAATTCTGTGATGGTGGAATTACCACGCAGCTGAACACCATTAGCTGCCATGGTGATCTTTATAAACTTGGTGATTTTTACTCTTAATGATACTTTAATATATTCATAAAATGGGCCACCTGTTGGAGAAAGGAAGTGTACAGATGTTTAAACGTAGCTGGTTAGGATATGTTGAGACTCTAAAAATTCACTTTAACTAGGTCTCTATCCAGTTCTGAGTAATCTGCCAATCACAGACCATTTCTGGTCAGTAAGAGGAAAATCAGGGTTGTTATACCTGTTTCCTCTTTCTTAAATGCAAGTAAATTTTGTTCACTTCACAGTGTGTGTTTGCAGAAAATTATTTGCAAATACAAGCTTGAAGTCTCTCTTCTTGTTTATTAGAAATACAGCATTCAAATACTAAAGTAAGCCATTTATAGTTTAGGTAAATTACAATTAATATTTTAATAAAAATATGTGCATGCTGAGGTTTAGTGCATAAAGGTAGCTTTTACCTAGGCTTACTGGCTGAATGGACTTGATACTATTTTGATATAAATTCTGGTTTTAAATGGTATGTTATATGAAGTTACTTTGGAATATATTTCAACAACAAAAATACTTTTATGCATAAATAAAAAATTAATATGTACCTTATTAAATGGTAATAGGTTAAACTGTACATATATAATATTTCAAGATATATAAATCTAAAGTAGTATCTTTTGAGATAAAATGACTATTATAGATTTAGTAAAATGTTGAAATAATTTTAGGGAAAATTTTTTTTTTGAGACAGGGTCTCACTATATCTGGAACTTACTATGTAGACAAGGCCAGCCTCAGACTCAAAGACCTCTGCCTTCCAAGTGCTGGGATCAAAGGCATGCCTAACAATTTTAAAATATCTTAAGAAAGCTTATGGAATTCTACCTAGGTATAGTGCTGCTGAGGATGAAGTTTCATTCACCCCAGGCACAAAATGTGACACCACTGAGTTATATCCTTAACTCTGAGCTTCCCTATTGTTATAAGGGACTGTGCTAATAAGTGTCTGGCCTGCCCAGCCTATGATCCAAACTTGCAGACCCGAAATCCCACAGAAACACACAGAGACTTACTTTAATTATACGCTGCTTGGCCTATGGTTCAGGTATATTGTGCTAGCTCTTGCATCTTAATTCAAACCTTTTCCATTTATCTGTCCTGCCACGTGGCCATGGCCCATGGCTTACCTGTTACTTTACATTTTGCTTCTTGGGCAGCTGGATCACGTCTCTCTTGACTCTGCTCTCCTTTCCCTTTATCTATGTCCAGCTTTCCTGCATACTTCTAAGATGTCCTGCCATAGGTCAAAACAGTACCTTTATTAACAGATGATATTCACAACATACAGAAAGACATCTCACATCAAGGGACAAAGGCCAAATGTCATTGTGCTATGAAAAAGCAGTTGAATCCAGAAATCAGAAAGTTAATAATCTACATTGCTTTATGAAACCCTTATATTATACTTTATTTTTGAGAATGGACTAGTATCATACTTAACTATATAGCTTTGGCTGGCTTTGAATTCCTGATTGTCCAGCTAAGTCTCCTAAAGGCCTGGACTATAGACTTATATAACCACACTGAGTTTGTTAGGCCATCTTTTGGAGGTGGTATGGTAGATGTGAGAAAATTGAGGCTAATGAGTATGTGGCTTTGTTCAGACTACATGTGCAGGTTACCTGTCTGGTTGCCTTCCAATCTTATTTCAGTAGATTGATACTCTGCTCTAAAAGAGTAACTAGCCATGAAGGCCTGAACAAGAAGGCAGAATGGAGATGGAAGCAGAGAATGGGAAAGCTGTTGTGTATGAGGGTGGGAGGCAGGTACTTGCACAATGGGTGGATGGGGGATGGTTGTCAGTATAGTTTTGGATGCCTTGTGCTGCAGGATGCTGAAATGATAATGTCTGCTTGGGGCTTCCAGTCATTGGCTGGACCCCAACTGTAATACTGAGCCAAGGGGTGAGAAAGTACTGAGGAATAGGTATGTCAGGAGACAGGTCCTAAAGTTTTGTTGCAGGATTTCCTGGCAGAGGGTTGAGCACAGGTCTCAGCATCATAGAAGGAGACATATATTATGTTGCTGTGATAAAAACAACATTTCCAGGGCAACTCACAGAAGAAAGAGTTTGCTTGGGTTAATAGTTTCAGAGGGATAACATCTCATTATTGCAGGTGGTTGTAGGAGCAGTTGAGAGCTCACATCTCCTACTGTAAGCAGGAAGCAGAGAGAGAAAATTGGGAATGGTGCATGGCTTTGAAGCCTGAAAGCCTAGACCCAGTGACATACTTTCTAGGTCACACCTACATTTATCCACCACCAACTGAGGACCATAGGATGAGTGGGACATTCTCATTCAAACTACCACAGGACTGTCCTAGGCTCACCTCTTACTGAAGCCCCAAATCTGATATTTAATCCATGTCAGACCAGCCTTTCATCTTTGAGGTTTTACTGTCTTTACAACCTGACATAGTCTGAGGGAACATTTAAGGTGCTTTTTTTTTTTTTTAAAAAAAATAAAAATTATTATTGTATTTTATTTGTATGGATATTTTGTCTGTATGTATGTGTATGTACCACATGCAGGCAGTGCCTGAGGAGGCCAGAAGAAAGTGTCAGATAGCCTGGGACTGGAATTACAGACTGTTGTAAACTGCCATGACTGTGCTGGGAATTGACCTGAGGTCCTCAGGAAGAGCAGCCAGTGCCTTCAACCACTGAACATCTCCCTAGCCCCAAGCTTTCTTGGTATTGTTCTAGGTCATGGAATACGTGTGACTGTCACTGAACCAGGTGTTTGGCTTTGCTGTGAGGAATTTGACAAAGATGTGTGGTCATTGCTGAGTTGAGCCTGTGAAGAAGAACTTACATGAAATTCTGTGGTGGCCATGGCAGAACCATGGCATTCTATGATGCTGAGAAAAGTCTTAGTGTGTGGGAAGGGCATCTGCATTTGCCTTCCACTTTGAGGCAGAAACTGGAAGGTTATACTTAGTTGGTTACTTTTAATGGGAATAAAAAGTTGTTCATAGTACCCCATCGTCCCCACTGAATAGTGAGTGGAGTTGGGCCTTTATGAGTAAGAGATGAGTAAGTATAAGAGGGCCGGGAAAAAGCAGTGAGTGGGTAGCAGATAGAAGGAGGGAAGGATTTAAGAACAAACGAAAAGAATTTAGAGGATGGGAGAGAGACAAAGAAAGAGCCACAGCAAAGGTTCATCATATCTAAAGGAACAATGAGAATTTACCTTAGCAAAGGGCAGGGAGGTGTCAGCTGATACCTAACATTGTCTGACTGTGAAAGGAGTAACCTTTCTAGGGAGGAAGGGATTTGACACAGGGAAGAACAGTCGAGGTGCTGCTCTTTGCAGGACTAGATAGAATGTCACTTTTGTTAAAATAAGAAAGGTCGGGTGGAGCTGTAACGGAGTCTGTCATGGGCGTTAAGGAAGAGGAGCTTCCTTGCATAATGGCTGCTAAAGCCTTTCATAATGGCTTCCAGTGTGCCTTGGCTGGGTACCAGTTAGTGAACTGCTATACTCAGCTCCAGCCTCATGATGGCTAACCAGCAATGTCCCTTTTAAGTTTAATATAAACACACAGCATTAAATCTCTTTGGGCTCTGTGTGAAGGAGTGTGGGTAAATTATAAATATTCAGGTTGGATGATGTTCAGGAATCCATATAGTCTGGTTGTCTCTATAGAATGCTGTGCATGGTTCTGATCAGTGGTCAAAGACCCTAGTTCCTAGTATAATGTGCTGGTAGTGGGGGCGTTATATTTCATAGTTTCTCCTGTGTTAGCTATAAAAACTCAGTAGTTGGTGTCTAGTTTGTTTTCTATCACTGTGACAAACACCCTGACCAAAAGCAATATAGGGAAGAAAGGGACATAGTTCAGCTTTCCGTTTATAGTCCATCATGAAGGGAAGTCAGGGCAGGAACTTGAAGGAAGGGCCTGAAGCAGAGGCTGTGGGAAAACTGCCTCTAACTAGCTTACCCTCCAGTCTAATGTTCAGCTACATTTCCTATACATCTTAGACCACCTACCCATGGATGACATCACCCAAAGTAGTGGGAGCTAGGTGCTCTCCTATCAATCATTCATCAAGAAAATACCCCACAGTCTTGCCTCCAGCCTAATCTGTTGAAGAAATTTTCTCAATTGAGATTCCTTCTTCCTAGATGACTTTTCTATGTATCAAGTTGACCGAAATTAACCAGCACATTTGGAATTTCTTTTCCAAGAAAGGTTGCTGTAATGTTGAGTTCTTTACTATGTTACAGTTTTTTAATTATTCCTAAAAAAGTGAAATATAGTAAAAGTTTTATTGTTGACTTTGTGGGTTGAAATGTTTTCTGTTTTGTTTTTTAAATATCTCCCAGAGGCACAGCACTAAAATCTTAGTTCCCAGGGTGGTGGTATTATTGAGAGCTATTAGAACTTTTAATAGTAGAGGCTTTATGGAAGGATCTCAGCCATAGGGAAGTGCCACTGAAGGGGAGGTAGTAAGCTTCTAGCATCTCCTGTGGGAGTGCATGTGTTCAGGTGGGTGCTTTTATGTGTGTACGGTATGCATGCACACACATGTGGCAGACAGAAATCAATGTTGGATGTTAAATGTTTTCCTCTCCAACTTGTTTAAACACTATTTTTACATTTATTTATTTGCTCACATGTGTATTTCCATGGGTGACAGGGAGAATGTGTGGAGGTCAGAGGTCAGCTTTTGAGAGATGATTTTCTCCTTCTACCATGTGGGAGGAATGAGGCTTGTCATTTTTTTTTCTGTTTTATCCACTCAATCATTTTGTTCTCTCTCTCTCTTTCTTTGACTTTTTGGAAACAGGGTTTCTCTGTGTCATAGTCCTGATTATCCTGGAACTTACTTTGTAGACTAGACTGACCTTGAACTCACAAATATCTGCCTACTTCTGCCTCCTGATTGCTGGGAGTAAAAGCATGTGCCACCACTGCCCAGATGTCCACTTTATTTTGGGGGACAACGAGAACACTGAATCTGGAGCTCACCAATTGCACAGATTGTCCAGGCACTGAGCTCTAGAGATCCTTCTGTCTCTGACCCTCAAATGCTGGGATTAGAGGTCTGCACCAGTATGCCTGACTTTTTATGTGGGTATGGGGTTCACAGCTCACATCCAGCATTTACTAAACCATCTCTCCAGCCTACAACACCTTTTCTTCCTCTATTTTTTATGACTGGACCACATGCTCACAAAATGATGAGCCGTCTTTCTGCTGGCTGAACTGATTATGAACTGAAACCACAAAGCTGTTAGCTAAAACCAGTTCTTTCTCTTTAGAAATTGGCTTGTGTTACACTATGGATCTGGAAGGTCACCAGAGGTGGGTGGTCCCCATTGTGACAGTGTTCAGAAGTGAAACCTTTGGAAGGTGATTCGATCATGAGGGGATTTAACTTTATTTACACTATGGATCTGGAAGGTCACCAGAGGTGGGTGGTCCCCATTGTGACAGTGTTCAGAAGTGAAACCTTTGGAAGGTGATTGGATCATGAGGGGATTTAACTTTAAAGGGGGATTAATTCACTGATGAATTCATACTCTGATGGTTTCATGGGAGGTGGCAGAAACTCCAGGAAGTCCAGCCTAGTGAAAGACATATTCCCCCTAAATCTTGTCCTGGAGGGCATATTGTATTCTCTGTTAACTAACTTGTTTTATTTCTTTGCTTCCTGGCTGCCATGAGGAGAGCAGCTCTTCTGCCACACTTTCCTTCCATTCTGCTAGTCTGCCTCAACTCAAGCACAAAGCAACGGAACTAGCCAATCTAGGATTGGCTGAAATGGTGAGCCTAAATAAATCTTTCCCCCTTATCATTTTATTTTATTAGCAGGTATTTTATGACAGTGAAGGAAAACTAACCCAATTGCCTGTGGTATATGTCATCACGACAAGCTAACTGAAGTGTCCTTATATATATTTCCCAATGTGACCTTATTTGGAAACAGTCATTGCCAATGCAATTAGATGTAGTCAGACTGAAGCGAGGTGGGCTCTAACATCATATTATTGGTACTCATGTATAAAGGTAATGTCTGGGAAACACATGTGCACACAAAGAATGCCATGTGAATGTGAAGAGGCCACTCACAAGCCCAGAAGTGATGCCCAGAGGACACATTCTCCCAGGCCCTTCAGTGGGGTCAGACTATTTATCTTTTTAGACTTTTTAGCTTTTGGTTCTATGAGATAGTTCTTTTGTGGTTGAAGTTTGTCATGGCAGTCCTGGCAAATGAAAAGTGACCATTGTAAGTAGAGATAACAGACCTGTAGGCATTGCAAAAGTAATTAAAAGTCCAGAGTTTGCAAATGCCTCTTTCATCTTTGTCAGATTGGCTGGCTTGAGAATGTCCCTTGACTCTTGCTTTTTAATTACATCTCCATCCCTAACAACCTAGCATACCTCATTTGAAATTATTCATGGTCATTGTGTTACATATTACATAATGGGATGTGTTATTTGTCCAAATCATTGTTTTTTTCTTATCTTGGTTTGCTAACTTTGGGTCTGGCCGCTGTGATTTGAGTAAGACAGTAGGACATAGGTGGCTATAACAAAGTGAAACTCCTACTGACATAAACAGATGGCATACTTTAATTTTTGAGTACTTCTGTCAACTTTGGGTCCCTACATAAAAAGACTTATGAAGCCCAGCTGAGCTCAGCAGAACTGAAGAAACATGGGTTACAAATAGTAGTGGTTCACATACTATTACCGTATAATAAATAGTTTGTGCTGGAGTGTCAGATTCTGTGGTTGGCATCCTCATGAATTGCTTCACATGGATGGGGCTGCCACACCTTTATTCATACCGAGGAAATAGAATTAGAGAGCTTAAATAAAGTTTGATTTTTTCCCTGATTTAGAAATATCAGAGCTTGGAAGTGAATCTAGATTATGTTGACTCTAAAATTGTGTTCTCCTCCTTGTCATGGTGCCCCTGCTACCAGTCATTTCTGTTTCTTTCTTCCCATAGTTCTTTCAAATCTTTCAATTCTCCTCACATTGTCTCCCTGTCATCTAAAGTCTTAGCTATCATGATCTAGTGTTTTATCTAAGAGGGATCTTGATACTGTGGCAGGTATGAAAATCACCCAGAGGACAGTTCTGTTAAACACAGTGCTGGGCTTTACTACATTCAACAGATCTGGGATGGTGCTATGGACCAAGTTTTGAGTAAGTTCTCTGGCATTTCTGATGATGCTCTTTTAGGGCTAGGACTTGGAGGTCCTGCTTTAGGAAGAACGGCATCTATCAAAAGGCAATGTCCATTCAAATTCTTCTCTGCTACTTTTTTGCACATCACCTCCACACATTGACTTCTTTCTTCGTTTTTGTAAGAGAAGAAACCTAGCTGCTACGACTTATTGCCTGGTTCTCAACTCTGTTTACCCCTTGCAGAGGTGACTAAATCAGTTTTCACTCATTCCATTTTCAATCTGTTTCTCCTTTATTGGATTTTCCTTCTGAGTATGTACATAGCTTCTGTCTTTTCTGTTATGTATGCAAAATAACAAACAAATAACTGTTTCTTGATAACATACCTTCTGGAGCTTTTTTGAAAGAATTGGTATCTCTCTCTCTCTCTTTTTTTTTTAACTGTTCATGGTGAGAGCCTTAAGAGGTGTCAGCTCTAAGATTCCTCTTTCCTAGTGTCTCAGTCAAACAGTAAAGATACTAATGTGAAGAAATTGTCAAGTGGAATTCAGGCAATTCATCATCGGAATTTAATATGGGAAGATTGTGTTGACTATCTAACTAGTTAACTATCTAACTAGTTAGCTCATGATCAACTGAACCCTTAACAAACAAAACAAACATACAAACAGGCAAGAGAGATGGCTGAAGGGGTTAAAAGCACTGGCTACTCTCCCAGAGGTCCTGGGTTCAATTTCCAGCAACCACACGGTGGCTCACAACCATCTAGAATGAGCGGTGCCCTCTTCAGGCCTACAGGCAGAACACTGTATACATAATAAATAAAGTTTTTTTTTTTTTTTAAAATAAAAAACAAAACAGAAAAAGGAAATAACAGAAATGAATCAGGAAAGATTTGACCTGGGCTCAGGATATAGCTTAGTGGTAGAATATTTGCCTTACACTTGTGAAACTATGAGTTTGGTCCCTAGCACTGAAAAAAATCAAAGCAGCTAATGTGCCTTTTCAGGCCTTGAAGAAGGAGATAGAGCTTGTATGTAGTTTCTAGACAATCAGAATAATCCCCAAATGTCAGTCAGCAAGGAGATAGGGATCTGTGCCCATCAACCACATGGAATTCAGTGAACAGCTGGGAAGACAAGATGCTTCCACAGAATGTCTAGACGAGAGTGTGAAGAGACTGAAGCAGCCGCTCGGTTCCTGAGCTACAGAACTGTGGGACATCCAGCATGTGCCTGGAAGTTTATAGTGATGTGTTGTGTGAACAACATCAAGCCACTTGCCTGCTTCCTCCTGCTGATAGTTTTGAGCTTTCCCCTGTATGGCCACTGAGAACTATTAGGATTACAGATACAGCTGGTCCCAGTCAATGTTCTGTTGCTGTGAAGAGACATCACGGCCATGGCAACTCTTAAAAGGGAAAACATTTAATTGGGACTTGTTTACAGTTTCAGAAGTTCAGTCCATTATCCTCATGGCAGTAAGTATGGTGGTATGCAGGAAGACACTGGAAGGTACTGGAGAAGGAGCTGAGAGTCCTTTGCTTGGATTTGTAGACAGCAGGAAGAGAAAGACACTGGGTTGGGCTGAGGTTTCTGAAACCCTTAGGCCCTCCTCCCCCAGAAATACACTTACCTACTCCAACAAGGCCACATACACCTCTTAATCCCTTCAAATGCTGCCGCTCCCCAAGCATTCAAATATATGAACCTCTGGGGGGTCATTCTTCAAACAAACACATATCTGTTATTATTAATTGTTATTAGTGTGATGCTGGGGGTTGAACCGGCCCCATATGATAGGAAATGCTGTAGCACTGAGCTATATCCCAGCTGTCAGCTTTCATTACAGTTTGGAGTCAAATCAAATGGTTACCAGTCCTGCCTATCCAACCTCTGTCCCCGTTGATGTGACTTTGTCTCCTCTGAGTTCCCTCATGTCATGCTCCCCTGTTCTCTGTCACTCTTCTTGCCCCTCTGGTTCTCTTTTCCTTGTGTCACTGAAATTTCTGCCATTCCTAGTCTTTTTTCATTTACCATTCTCTACTCACTTGTTTTTTTTTAGTACCTAAAACTACTTTTTATTAATTCTTTAAAAATTTCTTACAAGGTATTTTGATCATAATCACCCCAACTCCTCCCGTAACTCCTCCCCTAGTGCCTCTTCTAACCCCTCCCCCATCCCCTCCCCCAGCCCCTCCCCTAAC
>PVIH01001140.1:129843-160147 GCA_004025045.1 Sigmodon hispidus | reverse complement strand
GCCCAATGAATTAAGTGGATAAAAGACATTAAGTAGAGGTGATGCACATAAGAAGAATGACATCCTGGCCCATCTTGGTTGTTAGCTTATATTTAGAATCACCTAGGAGACACACATCTAATCTGTCTGTGAGAGTGTTTAGAAGGAGGTTTAATCAAGGAAGAAACATGCACTCCAAATGTGCAAACACCAATCTATGGGCAGGGCCCTGGAGTGAATAAAAAGTAGAAAGTGAGCTGAGCACCAACATTCGCCTCTCTCTGCTTCCTGGCTGTGGGTACGATGTGACCAGCTGTCTCATATTTTTATATATTTTGAAAAGTACTTGTGCAGTAAAACTATATAAGTTTTATAAACTTTATATGTTTAATGTTATAATTTCTGCGTATATCAAATGTTGATATAAATAATAGAATTATAAATATCATGATTTTATATTATTAACTTTATACTTAGATAGTTTTTAAAGGTTGTTACATTTCAAAATCATGTGCCAAAGTATTTTCTTAATGTCCATATTAAACACAACTTGAATTACTCATTAAAAAGGCAGCCCCTCAATTGTATATAATTTTTTAAAGGTAGGCTATGGCTCTGAAGGACAATACATATATGGGGAAGCAACTAGAAAATATTAGAGAAACTAAAGGGAGATGAGGGTTGTCATAACATGCAGAATTATGTCACTTTTCTTTGATGCCATCTCTATCTATGACAATATTTGTTCTTCTCTCTGGTAGGGGAGGAGGGTACCACATGAGGGAAATCTATGTCTTGCTTTTCACATGGAAAAGGAAGGGGAAGAAATTCTTCCTGCATTGGTGATCTTCAGTTGTCCTTGTTAAAATAATCCTTTTGTCAAAGTGGTACATATCAGATGGCCTCTAAAAACCCTTTCTGAGACTTGACTTATTCCAATAACTGCTGTTTTCTCTAGTTTAACTCACAGGTTTTATTTATTTACCTATTTTTTTTTTTTTAACAGAAACTCCTTATATATTCTGATCTGGCCTGGAACTTGGGACCCTGCATTTTCAGTGCCCCGAGTGAGCAGCTGCCGACATAGGCATCACTATGTTACCACACTAAAGACATTTTCCCTACCTTCATCACCAAATTATCTTTTGTTGCTGCTTTTGTGAATGGCACTATTATCTGTCTTGCATTATTTAAGGTTATAAATGAACAACCCTGAACCTCAAAGAACAACAAGTTCAGGTAGATGTTCTACTCTCACATAAATGAAATTCTGAGCTAGACAAACAAAATCGGATGAGTGGGTGGCCTCCAAGCAGGCTACTTCAATCTTCCAGCTACAGTATTGTCATGCACAGTGTCTGTCCTGTGGTTTAAGTCAGATGCCAGGCATTCTGCCACTGTTCTGGATTCCAGGCAGTAGGACAGAGGACATAAAGCAGGTCAGCTGGTGCTGCCTGGGATATGAACATTACGGGAAGATGTTTTTATTATATTCCCAAGGAAGAAGATGGGAGGGAGGATGGAGAATGCATTATTGATGATCTGTAACTGCTATAGCCACCACATCTCCTATGCCTGACGGCTAAGTGAGAAAGACATCTGGGGTCATCTTCAGACCTATTTTTTTGTTCTTTACATATTTTTTCCTTTCATTCAAAATTCCCCTCATTGAACTATGACATAAGAAAATGATCCTTAAACATTCACCAAGATTTTACAATGTGTCACTATACCAGATACTTTACATGCATTTTCTTTTTTCTTTTTTTTTCCCCCCACTGGGATATTTATTTATTTTTATATGAATAATTGTATTTTGTTCAATATTTGATAGTACAATATATAAAACATCTGCATTTCAGAGTTGATAGGTATTTTTTAATAAATACTGAGAGTTCTGCTTCACATAAATCCATAAAGTTAAAATGTCATTTCTGAAGCATTTTCTCATTTTAGACTCACTACAACTCTTGCTAACAACTGCTTCCTTTTTCTGATTTCCATGGTTCTGGGAATTAAACCTAGAACCAGATCCCCGTGTATACTGGGAGAGCACTGTACCACTGGGCTATCCCCCCATCCCAAAGGTACTATTACTAAAGCCACATGCCAAATTATAAAGTCAAATCTTAGGAGTCTTTGAAAGTATCTCAGAGCTTTAAGATCAGCAAAGAGACAGGGTGCTGTGGTTTGAACAGGAAATGTCTCGCATAAAGCTCAGTTACTGAAGACTTGGTTGCCAGCTGATAGGCTTTTGTGAACTGTTTGGTTCCTGAGGGCTCTGACCATGGATTAATCCTTTGGTGAATTCACAACATAATGACATTATGGGAATGTGATGAAATGTAGGTGGTGGATCCTAGTTGGAAGATGTGGGTTGCTGGGGGAGTGTCCTTGATGGCTGTATCTTGTTCTTTGCTCTTTCCATTTCTTATCTGCTCCTTGTCTGCTGTGACATGCACTGTTCCACCATGCCTTCCTTGACATGGTGGGTAGAAGCTCTGGAACTGGGATTCAAATAATCCTTTCCTCCCTCACATGGTTTTTTTTTTTTTTTTTTTTTTTTTTTTTTTTTTTTTTTTTTTTTTTTTTTTTTTTTTTTTTTTTTTTTTTTTTTTTTTTTTTTTTTTTTTTTTTTTTTTTTTTTTTTTTTTTTTTTTTTTTTTTTTTTTTTTTTTTTTTTTTTTTTTTTTTTTTTTTTTTTTTTTTTAAATTTTTTTTTGATTTATTTATTTATTATGCATACAGTTTTTACAGAAGAGGGCGCCAGACCTCATCATAGATGGTTGTGAGCCACCATGTGGTTTTGCTGGGAATTGAACTCAGGACCTCTGGTAGAACAGTCAGTGCTCTTAACCTCTGAGCCATCTCGCCAGCCCCCCTCACATGGTTTTGATCACAGTGGTATAACATGTGATGACTATAGAGAACTTGCTGGAATTATCAATCAATCTTTCTATTCTGAACTTGTGCCTTATGTCACTTTCATATAAGAAGATGCAGTAGAATGGACAGGAAGGATCTAGAGGATTCCATCCCCACACCCTGCTTGCCTTCAGACATGGCTTCCTTGAGGCCACGTCTTTAGTGAGTGGTCACTAAAAGGCCTTTGTCAGTTGTAAATCTGATCTTGCTTTTCCTTTGATTCACAACTTCAATGGTATTCTGTATCTTTCAAAAATATATCTGAAGCCTCTAAATGTTCTGTACCCCCAGCCCTTGAATCTTTGATGGTTTCTTAGAAACAAGAGCTACTAAAACCACACTCTGATGCTGGATTTCCCAGCATGCAGTGCGTTGTCTCCAGGTTGCATGGCTCATCATTCCCTCTGCCTGGAATGCTTTCTCTGGTCCTCTACCCACTTCATTTAGACCCAAGTCTTACATTACTTCTTCCAAGAAATACTTCATAACATCTTAAGACAGTTTAGACTAATTTCCCTCCCCCTGTGCTCTACTGGCAACCTGTCCAGACTTCTAAACTAAATGGCAGCAAACACACAGCTTCATTATCTTTGTTTTTCTGCCCATTTTCCTCAGTAGCCTCAAGCTCCTGGAGGGAATGGACCAAGTCTTAATTGTCTTTGCATGTGTCTAAGACCGAATAGAATGCTTGGCTCTTACAATGTTTCTTGAGTTAGTGATGCGTGTCCAGAATTAAATGAATTCTGCTCAGTATCAATTGTGTTATGATTAAATCTCACTTGCAAGAACATTTCTAAAATTTTAAGAAATGTAGGAATGGAACCCAAAGTCAGGTCTTTATCATAAGATCAATATCCACATATGCCGCTGGTGTACTTGAGAGGGAAGAGCAATAATTTGACTTTATAAATGCTGTAAGCAGAAAGTAGGGTAGGGTAAAGCAGGTGACTTTAGCTCTTTCAACATATAAGAAAAGCTCACATTCAAGTCTCCCTCTCTATTTTCTTTTTCTTCCCATTGTTTCTTTTTTCTTCCTCCTTTTCCATCTAAGAACAGAGAATTTCAAACACAAAGATGGGCGTTGGAATCTTCATCCTGTTGCTAATAATAGTTTTTTTTTTTCCTTTTAATTGTCCAAGGTGTTTTCATTTGATCCTTGAGTGACAATTTCTTTCATTCAACTTTAGCCCTACACATAGTACTGGGCACAGAGTTTACCCACTCAAGAAGTATACACGGGCCCCTGTGGTTTCTGCTCTTTTTTGTTGGTTTGTTTTTAAAGGTCTGGCAGAAAGAAAAAGCTCTGTGACGGACAGGGCAGACAAATTCTAGGGTGACACTGCAGCTGCTGACCTGGACAGCCATCTGCTTGGCCAGCCCTTGATTGGCTGAACACAGAAAGGAATGAAAACCAATCAAGAAAGATGACCTTTATCGGAAGGAAACAATTTGCAAGCAGCTGCCAGGACCCTGTGACCCCAGGAAGAGGAGCAGATTCCCAAAGCTTTTATGTAAGATTCCCATCAAACTCCTTAATGTCAGTAAGAAAGAAATTGGGCTTTTCTTTGTTGTGAGGCTAATGAGGTCTTTGTAGCTTGTTCTCTCTTTGATTTCTCTCTTTGCCTTTCCGGTTTTCTTTTATTGAGCATTCCTCTAGGCAGTGACTCTTTTCACTAATTCCAAACAATGGAGAAAAGAGAGGAAAGTGAGAGAGTTTAAAAACCAAGAAAAACTTTAAAATGAGTTCTTAGCCACTTTTCTATTATGGTATACTTTGATCCTTCCAAATTCAAGTCCAAGGAAATGCTGTTAGCGACTGATTGGCCACGAGCAATGGGGAGATGGGGTAACCTTATCCTGTGAATCAACATTCTTGTGAAGGGAGGGCCGATTTCTTTTTGCTGTACCTTTCTACTCAGTGTGAAGTACCTTCGAATGGGAGATTGGTAAAGCTTCTAAATTCCTCTTTCTCTTTCTCTCTTTCTGTGCTGTATCTTTTGCAACTGGGGGAGGGTGTTGAACCTGAGTCTTTATACATACTAAGCAAGCGCTACCACTGAGCCTGTGAGTGATATAATTTACTTCTAAGTGGAAAATCATTATGTAGATAGCATAAAACTCCTTAGGAAAAAAACAAAAACGAAGCAACAGATTAAGTACACATAGGAGGTAAAGCCCAGAGAGCAGTTAGCTTTAGGACGAGACATTAGGAATCTGTTTCTGTCTATCTTGATGCCAGGGGTGCCCTTAGGCAGTTTGTGTGTTTTACCACAAGTGAGGTATAACAACTTTCTATATCTAATTTCAATAGAAACAACCCAAAACTTAAAACAGCATCTATTTCTGGATCCTACATAAATCTTGAGCTCTACTAGAATGGGAACAATGAATTGTTACTGGACTATTCATGTCCCTAGCATTTCTTCATCTAGTACGTCACCATGAACATAGAAACTAGTTCCAGCCAGTTGACCAACTTCATTAGTAATCATCAATCTTTCCCTCTTTTCTCTCTTCCTCATTCTCTCCCCTTCCTTACCTGCCTCTCCCCTCTTCCCTCCTTCCTCACCCCATTTTTTCTTCCCATCTATGGGAGAGTTTGTTTAGCCTTGATATTTCTGACACCTTCAATAGTGATCATATATGCACAATGATCCTTAGGTCCTCTATTCTGTAGCGTTGGTTCAGGTCTGTCTTTGGGTAACACCATACTGTTTTAATGGTTATAGCTTTGCAATTATTTCTGGAATCACCAGGAATTGTGATGTTTCCAGGAAGTGTTTTGTACTCCTTTATAAATGCTAGACTTTTCAGTTTCTCTTAAAAAAGGCCAATATTAATGCATATATTTCCCATGTAGGGATCAAAACCAGGGCCTTGCATATGCAAGGGACATATCAGGCTTCTCATTTTCTGGGTTAGGAAATCTAGCACTATTTTGGATAAAACTAAGAAAAATGAGTATCCTGTTTGGCTCCTGATCTGGGAGGTAAAATTTTTGTTTTCTCACCATTGAGTATACCATCAGCTGTGGTTTTGCAAGCATGGTCTTTCCCATGCTGGGGTGGTTTCCTTCTGGTCCTGATTTGTGTCCTGAAAGCTTTGTTGAAGATTGTGAGACATTTTTTACATCTGCTGAGAAGCTCATGTGATTTTTTTTTCTTTAACCTATGAATGTGTTTTTATCATGTTTATTGATTTTTGTGTGTTGAACCATCCAGGATAAATCTCATGTTGTCAGGATGTGACTAATACTTTTGTGTGTTGTTAAATTTGATTTGACAGTATTTTGTTAAGGCTTTGTATACATAAAAATGTTTATTTGGGAGGTTGGTCTAGTATGTTTTTGAATAAAAATGGCCCTCCAAGGCTCATAGGGAGTAGTATTATTTGAAAGGATTGGGATGTGTGGCCTTGTTGGAATAGGTTTGGCCCTGTTAGAGGAAGTGTGTCACTGGGGGTGGGCATTGATGTTTCAGAAGCTCAGTTTTTCTTCCTGTTACCTGATGATCTGGTTGTAGAACTCTTGGTTCCTTCTGCAGCATCATGTTTGCCCATGTGCTCCCATATCCACCATAACAATAATGGACTAACCTTTGAAACTGTAAGACAGCCCCAATTAAATGCTTTCCTTTATGAGAGTTGCTATGTTCATGGTGTCTCTTTTCAGAAACAGAAATCCCAACTAAGACATAACCTATAACTTTTTGTTGTTGTTGTTATTGTGTATGACTTCAGGATTTAGGTAATGCTGATTTTAATTTTTCTTACTGATTGGCATAATTTTTCTCTACACATTTGGTATAATTTAACAATGTATTATCTGTCTTGTGCTTTTTCATTGTAGGTTTGTGATTGAAGTTCTATTTGAGTTGTAGGTATGTTAGACTTCCTATTTCTTAATGTGTCAGCCTTGGCAGGCTGCATGCATCTAGGAATTTATTTTTCCTTTCTAGTTCATGAAGTCTCTTGGCATTGACAGTTTATTCTTACTTTAGACTATAATGTCTCACACTACTTTTTGGTTCCTCCCCAAAGCTGACAGAATAATTTTCTTCTTTTCTTTAAGATGTTTATTTTGGGCTTACTAATTGGAAGAAAAAAAAATCTGGATCACTTTAAGCACCATAATCAGAGTGTATTTTGAGTAAAGACCTGGCTAAAAACTAAAACCATGTCAGTGAAAGACATGTGGCAAGATATTTTGTGATTTTAGAATCAAGAGGACAAACTGGGAATTTGTTTCCTATAAAGAATATCATGGACAGAGCTTGAAGAATAAAGAAAAAAGTGGGAAAAGATATTTTCAATATCTAAAATATACAAGAGAATATTTTCAAGAATATGCAAATTTACAGATGAATATTAGAAATGCAAATAAAGGGAATGGGAAGAAATAGGAAAAGGCAGCCTATAGGGAATGATATTTTGAAAGGCCAGCATGCATGAGAACAGACATTAGTATCAGAGACATATGACTTAAGAATAACTTCTACAGGACTGGAAAGGTGGCTCAATGGTTAAAAAAAATGGCTGCTCTTCTAGAAGTTCCTGGGTTCAATTACTAGCAGCCACATTGTTCTTCAAAATGGTCTGTCACTCTAACCCCTGAGGATCTGATACCATATTCTGGCATCTTTAGGTACCAGGTACATATGTGGTACCCAAACAGATATATAGTTACAACACTCATACACATAAACTAAATACATTAATTAAAGATGACTATAATGCACCCATTGTTAAAAGACAAAAATGTGGAGGCTGGGAGTTTAAGTGTTGATGGCTATTTAGGAGTCAAATATCAGCTTTTATAGACAGGAGTTCTTACTCAGTAGAGCATTCAAGAAGTAGTCTTAAGTCACATTGTTACCCTGGGGCCTAGCCAGCCTATTTGGGGGTATATATATTCCCAAACTTCATGTCCGTAAAAGGTCATGAATAAGGATGTATTTGGGCTATATTGTTTGAAGAGATGGTATGTTAATCAAAGTCTAATCAGAAAAAGAGAAACCAAATACAAATTTGAGCAGAAAAATTGGATATAAAGATTGTTAGCTATAATAGGGTATTAGAGAAATGTGCTCTTGGTGACTAAAAGTTGAGGACACAGAGAATATAGGCATAGAAAGTATAGGGAATTGTTACATCACAAGTTCTGAGATAGAGAAGTCACAGGCAAGTCCTCCCATTCCCAGGTCCCACATGCTGGCCTAGTTGAAGATGGGAATCTATGGCAGACAAGTCTGTATAGTGTTGTGTCAGTGTACCCTGCCAAAATCTGTGCTCTGGAATGTTAAAAAAAAGCTATCCATGGTGATGTCTTCCTAGACACTCTGCATAAAGAACAAGTGCTAGAGAAAACTTGTGGGTGGACCCAGCTATTGTGTCCATCAGGAACCAGGACCTAGGAAAGTCACAAGGGACCACAAAGCTCCCAATCGAAGCAGA
This sequence comes from Sigmodon hispidus, assembly GCA_004025045.1. NCBI lineage: Eukaryota > Metazoa > Chordata > Mammalia > Rodentia > Cricetidae > Sigmodon > Sigmodon hispidus. The sequence continues at coordinate 151,792 of PVIH01001140.1, read as the reverse complement.
GTAGTCTCAGGAGAAGTTGTGGTTGCTGCCTGCTGCTGGCTGCTGTTGGGGAGCTGTCTTCTCAGAAGCATAATGAGGTATCAAACCAGAGCATAGGAAAAGTAATACCTTCTTCCTCAACTGTTTTTCCATCTGACTCTAGAGTTTTAACATTGTGTCAAATGGTAAAACAAAAGTATTTAAAAGGGCCCAGATTTATTTTTATAGAGTAGGCCGTGCAGAGTAAATTTGGAGCTGAAAGGCAATAAACTGATAAGTAGAACAGGTGGGGAGTTGAAGATAATTTGAGTGTGTATTACAGTAAAAACAGGTTGGTTAAATGTCAAGGATGTAACAAGCACTACATGGTATTTAGAAGCAAAGGCTGCATAGATATGATGTATCTAAGGCTATATGTATCAATATGGATAGAATTTTAAATTATGTGTTGGGTGAAGTAGAATCATAGTGGACACTTGGGTCTGTCACTATATTGCAAACATACATGTACACACTCCACACTTTTGAACATTTGAACACAAGGATATCCTTGTCCTTGGGATGGTTGACAAGTTCTGAGTAGTAGGGGATGCCAGTTAGTTACTACAAAGTCTGCAAAACCACAGAAACTGTTGGAGGCTAAAGCAAGTGTCTGTGATAAAAAACAATTTTCCTGAACAACTTAGTTTAGTAGAGAAATATTTTAATAAATGCCATATTCAAATTAGACACTATCAAATTAGAGGTCAGTCCTTGGGTCTATTAAAATTAATCTTTCAATATTGCAGGAAAGTTGTTTGCCAGTCCTTGTAAATGTTCTTAGACAGAAATGGAGTTTTAGAATGACAAGATACAAAATAAGTGCACATTTCATCTAAATGTTAAGGCAAGCTGCACGTGAAGTTTCACTAAACTCTAGGAGCATGAACAAGATGGATTGTCTAGGGGAACACTAGGAAAACTTCCTTCTCAGGTTCTTAAGCAGCATCCCTCCATCCCCTTTTAGGGGTTTCATTCAACAGTTAATTAGCTTTTGTATCCATTGGGCTCAGTTGTGCTTCCCAGTGAAGGCTGTGAAGACCTGGGCTCTTCTGAAGGAACACAGTTGTTATTGAGTCCTGACTTCCCAGAGGACCAATGACTCAGGACTGTAACATGGAATGTTGGAATTTTATACTTCAGCAGGACAGGGACTCAGGAAGGACATTGCTACAGCAAATCTGACTGTTTTACACACAGATTGTTTCTTGTGTTCCTTCCCTACGTGGAATATACATAAACAATACATAGCAGATACTGAAATTATGTCTCCCATCCATGCTTGTACCTACTGTAATACCAAAGAGCATGTACTAGTGGGTGAGTAACGCTATGGTTACTGCCATATCCACACTTTGGACTAAATATGTTTTGTGTTCATACAGCTGTAACTGGGGGCTTTTTTCTGTCCATTTCTGTCCAGAAGTCATTTCCAAATAATCACTCAGAGGTTTAGATGGCTCAGGCATATTACTAGCTAGTTCTTCGTTTAAACTAACCCATTACTAATAGTAAAATAAAATAAAATAAGAATAGACTTGCTTGGGGATAGTTTTATTAGTTTGTGAGAAAAATCAACATTGTAGAGAAATGGACAATCCTGGCAGCAGTCAGGAGGAGAGATGGATAAAAACGCTATGCTTTTTAAGTTAGATGTAGAGGTTAGGGTAACAGTGAGCAAGCCCCAAGTGTTGAGGAAACATGTGGAGACTTGAGGCTGGCACCCACAGGGAAGATGAAAAAGGACAGGAAAACATACTTCTTGCTGGGTCATGGATCTGAGTTGAGAGGGCAGTTGATTTATGTTCTGGTGTCCCAGGGCAAAGGATTGCACCAGAATGTATGGTTAAAAATAGAAACAGAGACAGCCTATTAATAAAGGAAAAATACTCCTAAACATGAGGGTGGGCTAGTGAGCTAAGGGAACAGTCCCCAATTATTGTTGGGGTACAAAATACATGGTTCATTCATTGTAGGTCATTTATACACTACGAGAACTATCCCACTCCCCCCCCCACTCCCGTGTTCGTATTTGCATGCTCTGTTCTTCAATAAAGTCTAGATGAAAAAGGACTTCTGGTCTTCCTCTGCTAACTGTCTTCTTTCACATACTAATGTTAATGTTTGAATCTCCAGTTTGTGATCTGTGATTCAGGATGGTCTTAAACTTGAAGTCTTCTTTCTCTTGCCTCAGCCTTCCAGTGCTGGCTGGCATCACAAACCTGTAGTACCTTGTATGGCTGTCTTGAGTGTTTCCATACATAAAGGATATGCATGGATATGCATGCTCAGAGCACTATTTTATTTATTTACCACATAATGAGTCTTTTAGCAACCCTGTCCTTGTATATGCCAAGTTATTGAGCAGGCAGGTTTTTTCCCAGGGAAGATATTAAGTGCTAACACATTTGCAATGTGTCTGTAAACTTAAGGACATGAATTCTGAATTACTTGCCATGGCATGATTTTGATAAAGAATATCATTTTTGGATCTCTGATGGAGCTGCAGGAAAATATCATCCGATAACAGATCCTATTACCTGGTTCTCTGCTATACTTTGGATTTCTTTTCCTAACTGAGTTGCTTCAACTGGATCAGATTCCTTTCAAACAGTACCACTATGATATATAGGGCCAGTCTCCTCTCAACCTCTGAGGAAAGGTTATAGAACATTAACCCAGGATGATGAAAATGCTCACCTGATGTGTCATGCTGTGAAGAATCTAGGTGTGCCCTAAAGTTCATTTTCTGGGTACCTGAGCTCCAGGTGTGTGAAGTGACTGCAGACTCATGGAAAGAACCCATGGTCTATCAACACCCCCCCCCCACATACACCTTTTATTGGTATCTGGAGAGGCTTAGATTTTACTTTTATAGGAGAAGAACTGTTGTAGAATATTATTTTAAGGTGTGTTACTATTGCTTATGCTGTGGAACTTTTTTTCTTCTATCTGTATATATCATTATGGACAGATAATGGATATTTTTTTTAATGATGTAAAGATGTGTTGCATTTGTTTAACTCAGTGGCAAAGCTATGTAACTATGTCTATCTAAAACGCCTGATGGTCTAATAAAGAGCTGAATGGCCAATAGTGAGGCAGGAGAGAGAAATAGGTGGAGCGGGCAGGCAAAGAGTATAAATAGAAGGAGAAATCTAGGAGGAAAAAAAAAGAGAAGCACCAGAGAAGGAGGAGGACTGTAGGGCCAGTCACCCAGTTACACAGCCAGCCATGGAGTAAGAGTAAGACTTACAGAAGAAAAGGTGAAGCCCAGAGGCAAAAGGTAGATAGGATAATTAAAGGATAATGGGCAAGAAACAGCCAGGCTATGGCCAGTCATTTATAAGAATAAGTCTCTGTGTGGGATTTATTTGGGGAGCTGGGTGGTGAGTGCCCCAACAAGTAAAAACAAAACAAAACAAAATGAGACTTTTCTGTCCTGTCCTTGTGAGTAGCTTTGCATATGTAGAGGTTTGTGGTGTGTGTGTGTGTGTGTGTGTGTGTGTGTGTGTGTGTGTGTGTGTGTGTGTTAGGGGTTCCCTACACACAAATGAGAGCAGATAACCACTCTCTGTGTGACTTAGGGGTTGGCTCTGAAGGTGATCCCGTATCTGATCATTTAATGAGTTTCCCTACTGCAAGGTTCTCTGCTGTGACCCTTTAATACAGTTTCTCATATTGTGCTGACCCCCAACCATGAAATTATTTTTGTTTCTATTTCATACCTATTATTTTGTTACTATTATGAATTGTAATTTCAATATCAGTGTTTTTTTGGTGGTCTTAGGTGACCCCTGTGAAATGGTCATTTGACTCCCCAAAGGGATTATGACCCATAGGTTGAGAACTGCTGCCATACTGACTTTGTTAATATTCAAGATATAATTCTGTGCGTTACTCACACTTGTACTTGAGTTATGACTGACAGAGGCCTCTGTCAACAAGCGAATGTTTGAAACTGTTTCTATATGAAATAATGAGTCGTCTGCTCAGGTCATATGATTTGCCATAAACCATTTGCTGTTACAGTAGGAAGACTTTGGACCAGGAGGATCCAGAATGAATCTGGAAGGTCTCAAGTCTTTGGTCTTCTTCACAAAGTATCTCAAAGGGATAGTCAAAACAGTTAAGTTTTGTAAAAAAGGTTTGGGTATGGAAAGAGAAATGGGAAACAAATCTCCAAAAGGAGATGGGAACTCTTAAGATCAACATTGTTTATAGCATGAATTTCCCGAAATTCAGCCATCTTAAACAAACAACAGCAATGTACTTAGGTGAGTGTTTATCATTCTGGATACAAGAGGATTTGGCCTTATATGTACTTAACTGAGTACTTTTTATGTGTACTTAAAAAATAATCTTCTTGTCCCTATGCTGTGGGTGTGTGTGTGTGTGTGCGCGCGCGCGTACATGTCCATGCGTGCTCACTTGCATATGTTGGAGAGATGATAGGTAACATACACATATTTGTGTTTCCAGAAGAAAAAGGAATTTTGGACTCACTATCTCATGGACTGGCTGCCTTATCAAGTCAGATACTGCAAATAGTGACTGATCATTAAGTAATTCATCTTAAGTAAATGGGATGAAAGCAAGTTGCTTATATGATGGTTAATCTTGATGGCCACTTTGCCAGGATCTGGTGTCATCTGACAATCCCCTGTGCATGTCTAGAGGCTTGAGCAAATGGAAGAGTCCCCAAGCATTATATATATAGCCATTCATCACAGGCTTTATATATTACAAGCCCTGTCCACATTTCCATTTGTGTTTCTATTTTGTATGCTCTGTTCTTTAATTTATTTTTAATTTTATGTTCATTGGTTTTGCCTGCATGAATGTCTGTGTGAGGATGTCAGAAGCCCTGGAACCAGAGTTACAGACAGGTGTGAGCTGGATATGCAATTAGTGCTCATAACTGCTGAACCTTCTCTCCAGCCCCGTATGCTGTGTTATTAAATGAAACCTAGGTGAGAAAGGGCTTGTTGTAACTGCAGTGGGAAACCTCACCCTGAACATAGGAGCCCAGAGTCACACACTGAATGAGAAAAAGAATGAGAGAGCAAATGAGGAAAATGACCTTAGGACCAGAATTCGTGACTGGGTTAATATGGCAACCGCTTTAACCTTCCGTCACTATGCCCATCCACCCTGATGGACTGTATCCATTTCAAACAGTGTACTGGATAGTTTATGTCAATTTGATATAAGCTAGCGTCACCAGGGAGGAGGAACCTCCACTGAAAACATGCCTTCATAAAAGCAATCTGTAGGCAAGCCTGTAAACTATTTTCATAATTAATAATTCACAGGGTGAGTGAGGAGGGGGTGGGAGCGAACTAGCCCATTGTGAGTGGTACCACTCCTGGGCTGGTGGTCCTGTGTTTTATAAAAAAATAAACAGGCCAAGCAAGCCAAGTGGAGTAAGCCAGAAAGCACTACCCGTCTCTGGCATCTGCATTAGCTTCTGCCTCTAGGTTCCAGTCTTGCTCAGTTGAGTTCCCACCTGTTCTGACTTCCTCCAGTGATGGACTATGGTGTAGAAATATAAGCCAAATAAGTCCTTTCCTGTCCAAGTTGGTTTTGATCATGGTGTTTCATCACAGCAACAATAATGCTAACTAGGACAGAAACTGGTACCAGCATAGATGAATTTTGCTGTGACTGACCTGGCCATGTTTTGGGGAGGATTGTGGAAGGATTTTGGAACTGGGCTAGAAAAGCCAGTGAGTGTTGAGAGCTCAGTGAACTGTTCTGTTGGAGCTTTCAAGATAAAAAATGAGAGCAGTGCAGATGATAGAGACCTGGATTATATAATTTCTAGGGGAAGTTTAAAGACTTGATGGTGTTGGTTTTTTGCGTGTAGTTAAAGGGTCTCAACACCAGGTACCACATTAGAGTTTATCAACAGGGAAGCAGGGACACTGGAGAAGCAGAAGAGAAAGAGAGTTTTGCATGAACATTTTCCTTTAAGAGGGTGAGTGGGCCCATGTTTGCATAGCCACACCTAGGGGTATGACAGCAGTTCGGCTCCATCCCAGGTGAATGCCAGCAAAGTACTGTCATGCTGCCTTGTGGGAGGTCTGCAAGGACTATTGGGAATGCTTACAGATGGGTCATTTGCTATTTTTAAATTAAGATTCTGTCATTCTGGTCAACTGGGGCTGGAGAGTCAGCTGTGATTAACAGGAGTCCAGTACCATTGATGTAAAACCTTGGCTTTACTGGGACAATAGATGCTGGTCAGCTGAAGCTAAGAAATCAGCAGTGATTAAGAAGAGGCCAGGATCACTGAGGTGAAATCTCCTAGGAAGTGTTTTCTCAGCATCAGCACACAGAAGCCATGTTCCAGGGGAGGCCAAGGTTGGACTTTTCGAAGGCCACCAAACTTGGTAATGTGTAAGTCACCCAGGTGGTATTGTGGTACTGGTTTTGAAGGCACAAAGATGTCATGGAGAGCAGCCTGGCCTCTGCATCAGCTTCTGTGTCCAGGTTCCTGTCCTGGCTTTCTTCCGTAATGGATCACAGTGTGGAAGTGTAAATCAAATATCCTCCTCCCCCCCTCCGACCCCCCAGCTTGCTTTCAGTCGCAGTGTTTGATCACAGCGATATTAACCCTAACTAAGAAAACAAGGAACCCAAACAAATCCATTCTTTTTTTTTTTATTCTTCAGCTGAGACAGGGAGAAAGATGGTTTATTGTACATGAGTTACACTTGGCCACAAGTGAGAACAGAACTGGTCCAGAATGCCACAGGCCCAGGGCGGAAGGCCAGCGGGACTGCTTTGGTTGGAATGAAGGGAGTCCAAGTCTCCTCTCAGGTGGTCTCTTGCAGAGAGCAGTTGGCGATGTTCCAGGTCCATTCAGACTTCTCCTGACCGCAGCACAGTCCAACAACTTGTACCAGCGTCCATCCCAGCCCTCAGCATCCCTGTCTTCTTCTCATTCAGCCTTGTGGGTGCACAGCTTACCTGGACCTCTGCCTCATCTTTCTCCTCTTGCACTTCAGGCTGCGCATTCGCTTCTTCCTCTTATGGCGCAGAAGTTTCAAGGAAGATGGTGCTAAGGTCGAGAGTACAAACCCATTCTTATGTTGCTTTTGTCATATAGTTTCTCAAAGTGACTACATACATACACTACATAGCTAGGCAAAAGGATGAAATTGTTAATAAGTTGTGTGAAACAACCCATGAGCTTGGCTACGTAGAAGAGGAACCTATTAAAATAATACACAGTGTTTCTAGGATAAAAGATCTATTTATCTAAATAGGGCAGCACCGATTTGTCAAGGCAATTGATTTTTTTAAACAAAATTCTTTGCCTCCGAGGGACGCGATTCTACTTTCGCACAGCAGGCGGCAGTGCTACCATGGCAGTGCTGCTTAGACATGGTTGGCTGCATCTGTGTGGTGAATGCACCAAGGCAGACATGCTTGTTTGTATTACAGGCATCCGTTGCTTTTCAGAATTTCATTAGGGAGAGAAAGGCTATTCTTACTGCTATTACAATCACTTTGCATTTCCAATGCGCCTCTAGTACAGGCAAGGACCATAGCATGTTGAAAGTGCCTGAGTGGCTTTTTCGAAAACAGAAACAGAAATTTACTGAGTTCTCGCCTACAGTGAAATAAATCTTTTCATTATATTTACAAATGAAGATTCGTGGTAAATGTTGGCAAGATACACTCTGGAAATACTAGTCGTGTTGGCTGTATCTTCACTGTTCGTTTTCAGTTGAAGTTATTTTGTGTATTTTATTGTCTTGGTTCTTTCATATCTGTTGAAAATGTTTTATTAGATGACCAATATTGGGTTTTTTTTAAACCATGTTCCTAGTTAGGCACAGATCATATAAATCTCTGAACTGTGAGATTCTTGAGAGTGGCCATTGTATCTTAATTTGCATGTGGTCTTCATGCTGATGGAAAATAATGATGGTGAATTCTTCCCATAGCCAGTCGTTTTGGGGAGATGGGAGTTATATTCCTCTGAGTGCTAGACATATTATTCTCAAAAAAAAAAAAAAAAAAGCGGATCCGAAGCAACACTCATATACTTGAAATGTCTTATTTTCTCATTATGCAAATTGTGCATGATTCCACTTAGAAAGGGTCTCTAGGGTTCACAGAAACAGAAAGCAGAATAGTGGCTAGCAGGGCTTAGGGGGAGGGGAGGGGAAGCTGTTTACAGGGTGGGGTTTCTGTTTTGCTTGCTTGAATAGACTCTGGGAAATTCTCATGACTCCACATGAATATCATGAATACTCGGCTGTGCATTGAAAATGATTGAGATGGTGCTTTCTTGATAGCATCTTTGCCATAATTAAACATTAAAAATAGAGTTTGGACAGTGGCAGTGCCGATGGTTGGCACAGAAGCCCGAGCTGACTCTCAGCTGAATGCAGTGGCTGTGGTTTGCAGGACGACCTATGGTAGTAGGTAGAGCCAAGTCAAACAACTACCTCGTGCTGTACTCTGAGGTCCTCTGTGGGGGCAGGTTCCATGCCCACAGTGTCTCCCTACCTGGAGGGTGGATGTCTTTTATACAGCTCTTCCAGAATTGCCAGTCCTTGCCTTTGCTGCTGAGATGTGGTATCAGATCTTAGAAGACCTATAGACTACAGTTTGGCTCCTTCCCCCAAGCTCCCCACGAAACACTTGTTTCTATATATGTAAAAGGAGTTACCAGAAGACTGCCCCAGAATCCTGCACCTGCTTATCCTGGCCTCCCCTGTTCCCACTCTTAACTGTTCTGACTACCCATCTTTTCTGCAGACTTCCAGGCCTTCTGGATGAGATCTTTCTAGCCTGGTTTCTTGAGCCTCCTGCTGCCTTTCTAGGCGGTTCCCTTCTGCCCCACCCCCCACGTGGTATTCACTCTATATGTCCAGAGTATATGCTGGAGTCAAACTCTGATCATTTCCTTCAGCGGCTTCTTCTTCTTCTCCTCCTCCTCCTCCTCCTCCTCCTTCTTCTTTTACCTTTAGGCAACAATAAAAATTCTGCAAGAAAGAAGCATCCAGATCTTGGCCCCTATGAAGCCCTCTTGCCTTCTGGGCTCCTCTCCCCTCTCAGGGGTCTGTTATCCAACCTCAGCAAGTGAACTTTACAAGTAACTCGTCTTCTATCACCATCCTCCAAAACAGAAAAGCAGAACCCCAAAACAATAACAAAAAAACCTATACAGCCCTACCTCCACCTCCCAATAACTAAGAAAGAAACTTGGCCAGGAGAAAGAAAGATACCTTCGTTATGCCATTCAAACATGATCAATTCAGTTTGTAGTTAAGTAAAATTGTTCTGAGGCTTGTAAAATCCTTTGTTGAGCCAGCATGCAAAGTGATATGTTTGCTTATTTTTTCAATTATGTTCCTAACAGCTATAATGTGTGTGTGTGTGTGTGTGTGTGTGTGTGTGTGTGTGTGTATTTGAAATGGGAAGCCCTGTAAGAAGGAAGGTTTTGACAGTTTTTATTCTATTACTTTGTATTGTTTGATTTTTGAGATAAGGTCTCACTATATGATCTAGGCCACTCTGAAGTTCACTATGTATCCCAGGCTGTCTTCACAATCATGATCCCCTTGGCCTCTGCCTCCTGCTTGCTGACATTATACACCTATGCTGCCATACCCAGTATCAGTTTTTAAATGGAAGAAAAGAAAATTTAATGCAGGGGAAAATGCCCCCCCAACCCCGCACCCCGCCTCTCAGTCTGTAAAAGTTTACAATGACTCTGGAACTGAAGGAGGAGTCTTGGTCTTAGAGAACAGAGGACTTGGGAGTTCAGTAATTACTGTGTGCTAAGACCTGCAAGTCACCCCACATCTCAGAGGGCCTAGCTTCCTCAGCCAGAAGCATGAGAACCCAGAAGCATGCATTTCCCAAAATTGTTGGATGGACTGTCTGAGTTGATGGCTGTGATGTTTTGAATAAAAATGGCCCCTATCAGGTCAAATATTTGAATGCCTAGTCCCCAGGCCATGGACCTCTTTGACAGGATTAGGAGGTGTGGCCTTGTTGGAGAAAGTGTGACACTGTGGGGGGGTTTTGAGGTTTTAGAAGCCTAAGCCATACCCAGTGTCAATTCTCTCTCAGCCTGTGGACCAGGATGTAGCTCCAGTGCTGGGTATGCCACCATGTTCTCTGCTATGATGATAATGGATTGAACATCTGAGACTGTAAGCAAGCCTCCAGTTAAATGCTTTCTTTCATAAAAGTTGCCTTGGTCATGGTGTCTCTTCACAGCAATAGAACAGTGATGAAGACAATGGCCAGCTAACACTTAGGGATACTAATGACTTTATTATAAAATTTGATGAGAGTAATTAATGCTTGACATCTGTCCAACACATTTATACAAAAGTCTATCTTTTCTGTCGGAGTAGATTCTTTGAGTTGAGAGATGCTAGAAAGTAGAGTCAGAAGCCGAAAGTGAGTGACAAAGACCAGTGTTCACTTATAATAGGGCTATTCTGTTCTTTGACCATCACATATAAGTTAACCCAAATTGGCATCCAGGAGTAAGCCCTTATTATGAGCTGGGACTTTTTGCAATGTCAAGTTTCTTCCATTTTCCTCTTATTCCATTCATCTCACCACTCAGAACTTTGGCTGTTAACTGTGGACACCTTTGCCTCCTGTTCTTATGCATACTTTCTTATATAATGGAGAGCAGATTTGCTATTGTTTGTGGATCTAAAACATCGAAATGCTCAGGAGTCAAAGGCCTTCACCATTGTGGTGAAGACAGTGGAACATTTGGGAGGTGGGACCTGGTGGGAGAGAATTAGCAGCCAGGAGATGTGCTGCTGAAGGACATATCATGGTTCTGGAACCCTCTTCTCTTTCATCATGCTCTGGCTGTGAGGTGAATGACTTGTTTTGATGAGATACTGCCTTACCAGGGGCTCCAAAGCATCACTGGATCATGGACTGAAGCCTCCATAATCCAACCTTTCTCATTTTTAAGTTATGTGTCAAATGTTTTGTTAAAGTAATGGAAAACTGACTAATTTAACATTGCACATGTAATTTTGTATGCTAGCCTTTACACATAAAACCATATGTAGATAGTCTTCTATGTTTCTAGCTTTTCATAAATCATATTAGTAGATGTTTGGTTTATTTTAATTGGCTTAGATAGTTACTTTGAATTATCTCTTTAAAAAATTATTTTTACGTTATGTGCATTGGTGTTTTGCCTGCTTGTATGTCTATATGAGGGTGTCAGATCTTGGAGTTACAGTGGTTGTCAGCTGCCATGTGGATGTTGGGAATTGAACTCAGGTCCTCTGGAAGAACAGTCAGTGCTCTCAACCTTGAGTTCTCTCCACCCCCTCCCATTTTTTGAAAACATAAATATCAAGATTTTGTTAACCTCTCTGATCTAGACTCAATTCTACATTTTCATTAGGAGAATAAGCAATCTCCATGAGTTATGGTTCTTATGAGAAGTTTTAGTCAGTACAGACTTGCAGAGAAGAGGTGGGGGGTCTCTATGAGGTTTGAAATATCTGTAACCATATCAGCACACCCAAATTTCTCTTGTGAAGAAGGGAACAGCCTGTAGTATTCCCGTTTCCTCTGTAAAGCCATCGCTGACCTGTCGTTTCAGTAACCTCTTAACAAATGAAAACCCACCTCTGAGTCAATAGTAATTATAGAAATTTATCACAATTGCCAATCAAGGTGTTCTGAAGAGACTCATCTTTCTTGTTAAATTAGCTTTCACTGCACGCAAACAGTGAGTTATCTTTAGGAAATCAATTGAGGGAAATTGCAGCTTTCATGGAGCAATATAACCTTGCCAGCCATCTTGTTACACATAATTTCTCTAGCAAGAAATTCTGTTGGGCTTCCCATGACTTATTTTTCAGAGGAGTAGACATGGAAAAACCACTGACTTCTGAAAGTCTAAGAAGAAAGCAGAGCCAAGGACCTTGGAAGTGTCTTAAGACACAGCAGCCAGTTAAGTGATGGACCTGAAAGGGGTCAGCAGGCTGGGACTCATCATTTCAAAAGACTTTGATCCAATGGGTTCGAGAATAGGTGTCAATGGTAGGAGATTCTCCTTGCTTCTCTTTCTGTGCTTGCAGTAGGAGCAACTGCAGTTGGAGGAGACTTTGAGTAATTACTGAGATTTTAGAAAAAGCAGTTCCATAGAATTCCTATTATTACTTAGAAGGCTTGGTGATGTGGAGTGGTCAGGGATCATTCACTGACACAGCTGAAAAGGGGCATTTCAGCACTTGATCTCCACAGCAGGCTAGTCCATCAAACGTATGGCTGATCGATGCTATAACAAGATGGAAATTAATATGCAATTAGCCTGGAATTACTTTAAATGAACTAGACTTCTAAAGTTTATATTTACTCACTGTTTTTTCCTTCTAGAACATTTACAAATGTGCTGGGTGATACTAATGTGGGAATAAAGGCTTGCTCTGTCTTCAGCATGACCCACCTGAGCACAGCTTGTGACATCTCCAGGAGAACTTCTAAATGAGCCTTCTGGGTGTCATGTTATTCTTAAGAAGATCAGGGACAATTTCTTTATGCAGAGGCTTGGTCCTTTGTTAATTGGGTAAGTGCAGGCACGTTGTGGTTGAGGACTGATTGCAAGGGGCTACCCTCTACTACTCTTTAATTTGCAACAACAAAAAGTATTCAGTCTTTATCTCAGACTCTTGAGGCTGATATAAAAATACTCACAAAATGGGCTGGTGAGATGGATCAGTGGGTAAAGCACTTTTTGCCAAAAGTTTGGTGTCTGGGACTCACATGGTAGAGAGAATAAATCAGTTGCCCTTTGATTTCTTTTTAGTTGTATACACTAGTACATACACACACACTCTCTCATACACACAAACACGCACATGCAAAAATGAAAAAAAATACAAGATATAATTAAAATATGTAACATAATTGACTAGGTGATTTAGAAGTAATGGAAATGTCTCCCAGCTCTTACAAGGTGGCAGTATGTTTAGGATTCTGCTGTAGAGTTTCTTGTAGTCTACAGCTTGTAGACATTTCTCTGTACACTCAACATGGCAGAAGGGGCAAGCCCTGAATGTCTTAACTTTTTATATAAGCATCAGTCCCCTTTATGCGGGCTTTATCTCCATGACCTAATCCTCCACCTAAGTCACCATGCTGAGAATCAGGTTTCAGCACATACATTTTGGGCAATATGAACATCAAGTTCATATAGTGACTCTACATTCCTGTCCTCCATGGCTTAATTCTCTTTTCAAATGATTCCATTGCAGCAGATGGAGGCTATGATCCCTTTCGGATAGCATCATTTATTGTGGGCTCCCAGGCCAGATGAGGGATGGTAGAGGGTTCTCCATATCTGAACATTTCAGAAAGCATGGGACAAGTGGGGTTTCTCCTTACCTAAATCAGGCCTGGGATCACTCAACTCCAGAGAGGCAAAGGCCATGCATATTAGAGTCATTTAAGGTTCTCTTTTCCTGCCAGAGAATGGGTTCCTCCTGAGTCACATAATCTGAAGTCTGTTAACCTGTGGGAGCCCATATCATGACTCACTTTCCCACACTGATTCACAGAGTAAAAGAGTCATGGTGAGTCAGCTATTCTAGAGTTCTAATGAGTTCAGCTTGCTCCTTGCTTTGACATTGATGACCATGGACTAGTCTGATTAGCCCTGGAAAAGCATTCATGATCTTACTGCCTGAGCTAGCAGGAGGTACATGGTGTGGTAATGAAGTAGCCGCATTCCAACTCAAAGACAGCATCAGGTTTTCTCAAGATAATGTTTAAATATCTTATACTGTGCTTTGTTCGAATCCTGGCTTGAAAATATATAAAAGCACTTTCAGAAATGAACTCAGGGGTCTTTGTGGTTTCCAACCACAGGGTCCCTCCTGGTTTCTTTCTTATCTTCTAAATCTACAACTGAATGCCTGCCCCTAGCAACCCGGTGATTCCTTGGCTGGCACCGACTCTAACCAAAATGCTTGAAAAATGCTGCGCTTTGGTATTTGAATCAGTGCATCACTAATGTATGCCAGTTTTCAATCTGGTCTTCATATACAAATAAAGTGCAACAGCCCACAAGAGGAAATTACAGAGCATCTTGGGAAAGAACTATTGACTGTGAGATCTAAATGGAAAATCTGGTCTGAATGTTATATGAGACATATTATTTGTGTGTGTGTGTGTTTCCTAAACTTTAGAGAGAAGATATCATGAAACAATAGCAGTCTCTACCTTGAAAGAGGGTTTAAGGCAGGTCTCTATGCTGTGTAGACAGGGCAGGCAGACAAGGATGGATTTCTCTCTCTCTCTGTGTGTGTGTGTGTGTGTGTGTGTGTGTGTATTGAATGCATGCGCTGCATGCTACAGTACATGTGTGGATATCAGAGGACAACTTTGGACACATGTCCTTGCCTTTTCCCTTATTTGGGACAGAGTCTCTGTGTGGCTTATTGCTGTGCACATCAGGCTATCAGGGACTCTCCTGTCTCCAAGTCCCATTTCACCAAAGGAGCACCTTGGTTACAGGCACATGTTCTGTACCCAGGTTAACCTGATGTCTGGGAATTTGAACTCCTGGTTCTCAGATTTTTGTGGCAAGTGATTTATCCATTTCCCAAGTCCACCACTCCTGATGTGTGATGAGAGTTAGAGGCTGCTGTCACATGTCAGTCCCTTCATCAGGATGACCAAATTCCTGCCATATCAACTTCAGGAGAAGGCATTGATTTGCTCATGGTTTCAGAGTCCAGACTCCTTGGCTTTGCTGACTTTCTTACCTTGAAGAAGGAGCATATCTTGGCAGAAGGAGCTTGCAGTAGTGGTTGCTTTCCCCATACTGGAAGGAAACATGGAGAGCAGAAGGGAAAGGAGAAATATATGCCCTTTAAAGACCCACTCTTCCCTGGGATTTTCTTCCTCCAGCAAGGCCTGGCCTTTCATGATTTCTACCATTTCTCAACTAGTTTACTCAGATTTTGACTCCATCACTGAATCTTACAATGTAGTCATGTCTGGAAATGCTCTAACAGAAGTGTATGTATTACTAACCTCTCAGATAGTGCTTAATTCAATGAAGTGGACAATCGAGATTAACCTTTGCAGACCTCACGGTAGATTCTGCCTCTTTATTGTGTGACTGGGAAATCAGATCCTGTGACCTGGATAGTGCTTTTCCCTCCAGGTCTTAACCCTCTTTAGGCTGCGACTCTTTAACACAGTTCCTCATGTTGTGGTGACCTCCAATCATAAAACTATTTTTGATGCTACTTTATAACTGTAATTTTGCCTCTGTTACAAATCATAATGTAAATATCCATGTTTTCCAATGGTCTTAGGCAACTCCTGTGAAAAGGTTGTTCAAAGCCAAAAGGATCTCGACTCACAGGTTGAGAACTGCTACTCTAGGCAGCATTCCATGCTTGGCATCCCATGGGTGGCAGGCATTTTCTCCTTGCTGTCCTTAGTGAGGTGCTTCTCTGTATAAATAGTTGCACAGTGTATACAGTATTTTTCACTTTGGGAATAGGGGTCCTGATGCTGCAGAATCAGAGGCTTTGGCTAAAAGGCACAGCTGTTGAAGTACACCCAAATAGCTTTCTCTGCCTGTGAAAGTGGCCTTCTAGATGCACAGTGAAATTGAGATGTCTCTCTGATTCTGTTTCCATTTTTTATAGGCTGCAGCTTCTGATGTATGTCAGGGTGCTAATGCTTGTTGGTTCTACAGGTTGATAGACTGGAAAGGTAGCACAAAGGCATAAAATCAACCTGCCACTCTTAGTCTCTCTCCTTGAGCTGGTTATGAGCTTAGCAGCCCAAATAGTTTATGGGCCATTTCCGTCTAGAAAGGCTGATGGGGAAGCCCTGCTTTGAGAAATAATGTCCCAGAACTAATTCAGTGTGTCTCAGGCAATGAAAACGAGGCTTGCAAGTGCTTCTGGGAATCAGAATGGGAAAGACAAGGGCCTTGTCTTTCAGAATGGGAAGGGCGAGGGCCTGGGAAGCTTCAGCCTTTGAATCAGAGCCCAAGGCCAAACATAATTTGATGGCTTTTCTTGTGCCCTTAGTGTCCCCAGGAGCCTAGAGTCACAAATCTATAGAAGGTAGCTGCTCTTTACCCTGAAGGGGCCTTAGAGCATCCTCCAGTTGTTCAGTGTAAACTTCTATCATTGCTAGAAGCAAATCCTGCCCTCTGCACCCAAGGGCCTCTAGGTACAAAGCCTTGGGGTACCTTGAAAACTTGAGTGGAAAGGGAATGGGAGTATTTATTTAGTCAAGAAATCATAACATAAATACACAAGAAAGGAGTATACTTTTCTTCTTGTCCTAGTTTATTGTCACAAAAATAACACATCACAAAATGAAAATAAAAACAGAGAAATGCAGCCCACAGTCACCCATCACTATATAGCAGAAATGTGTATTTCGTATTGACTTTCAGCCCTTGTCCTTGTGTCTGTGGATTTACATGGCTGTAAGTCAGGCTGCGGCTATAATGTGTAAGGTGAAGGAAACAGAATGCTAAAAGCCTTCTCATAGTTCTCCTGTTTCTCAAGTTTATTGTATAGATAGTGCTCATACATTAGAATAACTTAAAACTTTACTCTTTAACCTTTATTGCTTGTTCACTTTTATATCTCTTTTAACTTTATAGTATGTAGAATGGGAAAGCGAGAAGCTTATGTTTATATTGATATGATAGAAGAGAATTGTCTATTCTAGTTAAATGCTTTTTGTTGTTTTGATAGAACACTTTAACCAAAAGTAACTTGGGGGAGGGAGGTTATTTCTTTCATCTTCTACTTCCAAGTCACAGTCCGTCATGGAGGGAAGTCAATGTAGGATCCCAAGGCAGGAAGCTGAATCAGGAACTATGGAGGACTATTGACCATTGGCTTTCTTCTATAGAGCAGGACTACCTGTCTAGGAATGGTGCTGCCCACAGTGGGCTGGGCCCTCCTGAATAAACCAGCAGTTGAGACAGACCTCCACAGATATACCTACAGCCAATTTGATCTAGGTCATCTTTAGTTGACAATCCTTCTTCCCAGGGGGTTTTAGCTTTTGTCAAATTAACAATAAAAGCTAACTAGTTTACCTGACATAATTTGACTATAGATAAATTGTAGACAATGGTATCTTTTTGTTTGTTTGTGCTTTTGAGACAGGGTCTCCTGTAGCCCAAGCTGGTTTAAATTGACTTATATAGATGAAGGTTACTTGACATTCAATTTCCAATCTGTCTACACTTCCCAATTGCTAGGATTATAGGCACATACCACTATGTCTAGTTTTATCAGTGGTACTAAGCAAGCTTTCTTTAATTGAAAAAGCCTTTCTGGCTTTTCAGAGAGCCACAGCACAGTGTATGGTTGATCTTTTATAGACAAGACAATAGAAGCTCATAAAAGCTAAGTGGTAAGTGCAGGAATAATGTCAGATTACTTTTTAACTGACCAACCAGTAAAGAGTTAGCTAGTAACAAGCCTGAGGTATTGGTTGAGCATTTATAATTAATAATAAGCCTCTATGTGGTTAGTTGGGAGTGGCTGGTGGAACAGACACTTCTGCCTACAGAACTCCTGTTTACCCCCATAACCCAGTTCAAAAGTCATTATTAGTTTTTTTTTTTCTTGTCAGATCTCAAATCCTAACCTTGTGGAATTAAAAAAAAATTCTTCATTGCTTGGAAAAATAGCAAAACATGCATAGCATTATGGTTTGGAATGAAGTCTTCTCCTAAAAGATTCATGTATTGAAATCTTGCTTCCCAACTGGTCATGCTATTCTGTGATATTCTGAAAACTTTAGGAGCTGGGGGAAGTAGTCCTCTGAGGGAATTTTCTCTGAAGGAGGGGGGACTTAGCTTGTCTTAAACCTGTGTCTCTTTCTCTCTCCACTTCCTGGTTGCTAGGACACTTTTTAGTGTGGCCTCTTGGGGGAAGGGCATCCACATCCCTGTAGGTAATCTCTTGTCTAGGCTGTAACGAAGTCCAATGAACTAAGAGATTCCCTAGAGTGAACTTTGGTGGAATAATGCCAGAACTTCTTGTTGGGACCTTAGGAGGAGAGGTAGACATTGTTTATGTCTCACTGAAGCAAGAAATTTTAGTAACAACCACCCTGAAGATTTCATGTGAACTTTTAAACACATAAAACCTTGAGGGAAATTCAGTGTCCAAACTGTGGTTTGGGGTTTTAGTACCTGGATCCTGTGGACAAGCTGAGGTAGAGGCAATGAGGGTGTTCACTCCCAGCCTTTGTCAGCATCCCGGCACAGCACAAGCACTTAGCAAATGTGTGCACTCTGACTGCTCACTCCTCCTTACTTTGATTTACTCACTGCTGCTCTTTGTCAAAAGTGCCCTCTTATTGTTTTGGCACATTAGGGAGAGATGAGGATAAACAGAAATTTTGTTCCCTGAGGAATCTAAATGGAAGAATGAACTATACTGGGCATAATTTGGCCTTTACATTTTTATCAGAGCTACCCAAAGTCTTATAACTTAACAGCATCTTTTCTGGTTTTCATTTCATAACATATTTGAGAGCAACTATTATATGACAGATAATGGGTTGGGGCTAAGAATCCACAATTGAACAAGATACAGTGCTGCACTTGAGAAATTCCCAGCTTATTGAAGAAATATATATAAATAGAGCAAGAAAACAGCATGGAAAGGAGCATTATTTACTATACCATGCTAAAACTGAGGAAGGTAAAATTGAGCATAACAGGGAGTTGGCCTTGAATTTGGGGCAATCCTCCTGACCCAGTTTCCTGAATGCTAGAATTAGAGGCACTGAACCAGTGCTCTTGGATCCAACCATTATCTTTGATAATCACCATCTTAATAATCGTGAAGTGTTGCCTTCATGGTCTTACGGTGTTTGTGATGGTCAGTGTTGACTGCCAGCCTGACAGGATCTTGCATCATCTAGAAGACTAACCTCTAGGCACACCTGTGAGGGATTATTTAAATCAAGTTAGCTTCTGGGTGTTTCTGTGAGGAAATATTTTG
Source organism: Sigmodon hispidus (assembly GCA_004025045.1). NCBI lineage: Eukaryota > Metazoa > Chordata > Mammalia > Rodentia > Cricetidae > Sigmodon > Sigmodon hispidus. The sequence goes on along the minus strand of PVIH01001140.1, from coordinate 132,746 downwards.
ATTAAGTTTGATTCTCACTTTGGGTGAGAAGGATCTAGGGGATTAGTGTGTCCATGAGGTCATTTCTGGAGATAATAAGATCATGAAGCTGTGACCTAATCAATGGACCAATCCCTATGCAGGTTAATAGAAGTGAGAAGACCCATTTTGTGGGGTGGTGCCACCAATCCCCTGCCTTAAGAACAGGATTGTGTAGAGAAGATAGCTGGGCATCATCATTCACCATTCTGTGGTTCCTGATTGCAGCTGCAATATGACTAGTAGCCTCAGGCTCCTGGTACCATGATTTTCTTGCCATGATGGACTGTATCATTAACCTATAAGTTGGCTCTGTCAGGTATTTTATCACAGTAAAAGGAAAACTAACGAATGCAGTCATCTTACAGTTAATATTTGATGTCTGCCTTGAAGTCATGGGAAATTCTAGAAAGAAAGACCTGACTTCACAGAGGGAGAGAGGGGAGTGGAAAAAAAAAATCTTGAAATGACAAAGTTCATAGCACAGTGAGCCAGTCCCCCTGACTAATGTAAAGCAGAGGATGCCTGGGAGGTGAGTAGACCCACTGGGAAGGTTTTGTCATGAAGATTTTGAAGAAAGAAGATGAAGTACTGGGGCACATCACTGATAGGAGCAATCAATAGAGACAGAAGTGACAGGTATTTTAAGAGTTGGAGTGACAAGACATACATGAGGGCCAAATAAATGTAGGAGAGGAGAAAAAGGGAAGTTAAGCAGCTAACTCCACATTTCTTTATGGCAGGACTCTTCTATTTGTTAATGTTTTAAGAGTATTTAAAATACAACACTATGTGATGAGTCTTTTTTTTTTTTTTTTTAAGTCAACCTAGAACTGAGTGTGGCCAGAAGTACAAGTTTCCATAGCATTTCCTCTGTTGTTTTTAGTTCTTCAAAGATTAGTGTTTTCATGTTTTGACTTACTGTTACCAATGTATCATTAGAGATTCTCACATTTTAAGGGCCCATTACTGGCCAAGTGTTTCACACATATCCATCCTTCTCAAATCTCTGCAGGGAGAGAATCGTATTCCCTTGTAGAAGATATATCATGGGTTGTGTACAGAAGACAGTATTCTACTTTATCTGAATTTAACCCTTCTGACTCTATGTGTCCTTGTCCCACTGAGTGGCAGGAAATTCAGTCTGTCTTTACTGGGATTCTGGTCCTAACCCTTTCCAGAGGATAGAAGAGATTTAACAATCTGACTCATTCAGAAACTTTGGAAAGAGCACTTCAATCACAGCTTGTGTACTCACTGTTCAAGTCCACATGGGTCCTTAATGACATACGGGATAGGATGCTCAGGGCCATGCAGCCCTTCGATGCCATCCAGCAATTCCCTCTATTGTGCTACAGCCTCTTAGCAAGCCCACCAGGATAGCTTCTTGGAAAGATAATGAAAGACGAAAAGCTGTCTCCTGTCATCATAAGTGAGGCATGAGAGACCCAGGTGAGGAATGTGGAGGTTCACCATGCAATGACACAACAAAAAGTGGAAAGCATCCTGCCATATCCCCTTCAGAGTAGTTGTTCAAGATAGTCATTGTGGGAGGCAGAAAAAAAAATGGTACTTCCAAGATGTCCCTGTCACAGTCTCTGGCAGCTCATACGGCACTGAAGAGTTTGCAAATGTCTTTCATGGAAGAGTGTCCTCAATGATTTGAACAGATTTGATCTTATCACATGAGCCCTTGGGAATGGAGGAGGAAGGCAGAAAACAGGTCAGATGCACATGTTGGTTTTGAAGATGTCAGATGGGACTGCTAATCAAATTGCTTCTAGCAGCTGGGACCAGCCCTTTGCTATAACCAACATCTTGTTTCAAGGACCATGGTCAATAGTCGCAAGAACTAAAATTTGTCCACATGCTAAAGGCAGAGGGAAGGGATCTCCCCTTCCTGGAACTCCCATGAAGATGCTGAGCTTTGCCTGCACCTTAGCCCATTAAATCTGTCGGTAGGACTCACAGAGTTGCAAGATCATAAATCTTTGTTGTTTAAACCACTAAGCTTGTCTTAATTTACCAGAGCAGCAGCAGCAGAAAGATAACAACTTCAGAACACTAATAAAAGCCAAAATGCACCTCAGGTATAGCTTACTCTAAAGCCTACCTCTGCCTCCAATGTGTCTCATTATTTTAAAGTGTTCCTGGATTCATCCCTATCCTACACAAACTTAACTTAGAAAATGGAAGATGTGATTTTTTTTCCCTTTTGGAAATAACTGTATTGTCAAGATAATCGATTCTATTAAAAGGGAATGCAATATGTAAAAACACAAAAAAAGAAAGTAAAAGCCTCTAGAAATTTTATGGTCTAAAACCCAGGGCTAGTATTATTCTCACAAGCAAACTTCTAGAAAGTTTGCTTTGCCTGTATCTACAGAGAACTTTTACATTATGTTTCTGGAATTGCTTTTTGGACTAGATTATTTTTTTCATAGGCATCATTGTATCCATAAGTAGAGATCAACATCATCATTTTGGATAGCTGAGTAATATCCCAGCATATGGACATTTTACAATTTAAGCAGTTCTCATAAATGGACACTAATGTCCTTCCCAACATTTAGCTGTTGGGAGCAAACTATGACTGATGTCTTTATTTTCAATTCTAGTAGGAGCATCCCATTAAAGCCATTCTTGGAAGCAGAGGCTTTTCTGAGCATGCATAAAGTACACTTTCGCAGAGGAAAAAATGACCAGATGTGTTGGGAGGGGGAAAAGACCTTGAATAAGGATATACAGGGATGGAAAAAAAAATTCAGAGGGAAAGATGAACACAAAGAAAATATAGGTGTAGCAATCTTATTTGTATTTCCACCCTTGATAAGCCATGCTTATGATTCTTATCCTCTGTATAGTTATTGTTAACCCTTCCACAT
>PVIH01001140.1:0-129743 GCA_004025045.1 Sigmodon hispidus | reverse complement strand
GTCAAGAAATCAGAAAAAAAAAACAAACAAAAAAAACCAAATAAAGTACACTTTCATGTACTTTGAAAGAGCACCCATCTGAACAGGTTTTAGAATGTAAAAGAAAAACCTTCCTTGGTTTTATAACTTACAATGACAACAATAGGGTATGTAGTATATATTATATGTGTCATATTTTACATATAGTATAACATTTACATTAGTGAGTTGTATAATATAAACTCATTAACATTGCTTTTTGTTATGTTTCTTATTCTACATCTGATTAATAAGTAAGTAAATAATAGGTTCTTACATTTTTGTTTCTGATTTTTGGTTATCATCTATGAAAGGTTAATATTTAGTGTCAACTTGGGTTGGAGAAGGATCTAGGGGATTAGTGTGTCTATGAGGTCATTTCTGGAGATAATAAGATCATGAAGCTGTGACCTAATCAATGGACCAATCTCTTGATGGATTCATAATGTGATGGCATTATTGGGAGGTAGTAAAAAGCAGAAGGTAGGACCTAGATGGGTTAAGTGGGTCTCAGGGGTCATGGTTTTATAGATTGTGTCTTATCCAGTTTCCCTGTAAATTCCCCCACCCTTTTACTATTTGCCATGATAGTGACAACTTTGATTTTTCCAGTCTCTCTGCTATGGCAGACTGAATCCACAGAAACAATGACCCAATGGAAATCCTGCCTCCTTTATGCAGTTCTCAGGTGCTTACAGATGGATGAGAAAATCTAACACATTATCACATGAAATATATTTTAAGATTTTTTTTGTTAATTGTGTTTCTTCTTTTGTGTGTTTCTTATGACAAATTCATAATGTGGAATGCAAAAGTCTATCTTAGATAACTGTTTTATCATTTTCCAGTTTTATGGTATAATTTAATCTGCCTATCAGGTGATTTTTCTATCTGTCAGGTGGGCATATAATCCATCACTAAAGTTTTTAAATGAGTTAGTGGAGATCATCTACATAAAGACCTGAACTTGAGACTGGTATATAGAAAGCATTTTCTCTTCCTTTCTTCCTTCCTTCTTCCCTCCCTCCCTCCTTCCCTCCCTCTCTTCCTTCTTTCTTCTTTCTTTCATTTTCCTCTCTTTCTTTCTTTTTTTTTTTTAATGTTATATGTGAGTATCTGCATGATCTATGCCAGAAGAGGGCAGTGGTTCCTTTGGAACTGGAATTACAAGTGGTTATGAACCTGATGTAGATGCTCCTGTTGTTTTGATGTGAACCAAAACTCCAGTCCTCTGGAAGAGCAGCAAATTTTCCTAACCATTGAGCAATCTTTCCTACTGAAAGTATTTCATGGATATTATTTATTTTAGTTTTTGAGACAGGGTCTGAATCTGTAGCCTGTGCCATGCAGAACTCACTATACAGCCCAGGGTGGCCCCAAACACACACCAATCTTCCTGCCTCACTTCTCAGGAGCTGAGGTTATAGGTATGAGTCATCATACCTGGTGATTCTATTTGTTATTAATGACCTTCTCCCCCTTAATTTGCAAGAATTTACACACTAATAACACAATAAGAAAATTAATATAATAAAGACTATCATGTTGAAGTTGAACAAGACAAGCCAACAGAAAAACAAAAGAGCCCTAAGAAAAGGCACAAGAATCAGATGTCTACTTGCTTAAACATTCAGGAGCCCCATAAGAGTGCTAAGCTGAAAGCTACAGTGTCTATGCAGAGGACCAGGAGCAGACCTGTGTGGGCTCTATGATTGCTGCTGCAGCCTCTGTGACTTCATATGAGCTTTGCTCATTTGTTTTAGTGAGCCTTATTCTTCTGGTGTCTTCCTTCCCCTCTGTCTCTAGCTGCCCCCCAACCCTTCTGCCTCCTCTTCCACAGGGTTTCCTGTGCTCTAAGGGGTGGAGTCTGATGGACATCTTGTTTAGAGCTGTGTGTATTCTAATGTCTAGCTGTGGGTCTCTGTAACTGTTTCCAGCTGCAGGAGTATTCTCTGATGATGGCTAAATAAGGTACCAGTGTAGCAGAATATCATCTGAAGACATTTTATGGTTACTTTTTTTCTTAGATTATCCTAGGTCTCTGTTCTATCTGGTCTCTGGTTTTTGGTCACCAATGGCAGATATCCATCTTGTGGTACACACATGAGCTCTTAATCTTTAAGGCTACTTATCTCTCATCATCGATGTTGCTCTGTGTTTTGTGTTGAATGACTTTTAATGAGGATAAGAAAATCCCAGACAAGACACACAGAAGTAGAGTAACTCCGAAGTTATTTCCAATACGAATCCGTGCTACAGCTTCACTTTCTTTCTTCCTTAGGGATTTCATCTCTACACACTCACTTTGGGGAGGATCCCAAAGGCCTTTCTGTGCTGTATGCCATCAGTTAGTTACTCCTTGCCCCAGTCTGGCATTAATGTCAAGGATCATGGTCAGCTCCATGGTTTGTGGCTTGTTACCGAATCAGGAAGGGACCTCAAAGAATATTTTAGTCCCATTTAGCCAGTGATTCCTTCACTAGCCACATCATTGCCAAGGTTTCCACGCTTGATGTGGAGTTAGTTATTTATACCAACTCTTGATCCTTGGAGCCAGTCTCTTGGACTTTTGCCAGGCCTTCCACAAGAAGCCTGGACTCGTATGGCCCCGCCCACCTCTGGGGGTGGGACTTCCTGTGCATCTCTGTGGGCTATGATTTGGTTCATAAACTGAGCTGGTGGGAATGGCAGGGGTTAGGAGGCGCCAGAGCTCTGAATGTTCTTTTGCTGGGATTTTTTTTTTTTTTTTTTTTTTTTTTCCTGAATCGTCAGTTTTTTTTCTCTGCATTGATTGACTCGGGCCCGCCCGCCTGTCACTGACAGAGGAGTGATTGGTTGATTCATGTTAACATCTATTAATAGAGCTCATTATTTCCTGGGAAACCAGCAGGCTGACGCTCCTCCTTGTCGTCTGTTTTCAGGGCGCAATTGATTCTTCTTCAGCACATTAAGTGGTAGCCGTTTAAATCATACTGATGTTTTCAGTTTCAAGAGATGCCTCTGATGTCCCACTGTATGAGTGAATTAAATATGGCTGCTGGACTCCTGAACATATCATTTTCCTGTTTGTTGTGGTTTTTAATTTTAAAGTACAGATGTGTTATTCAGCCTATTTGTGTGCAACCTACACCAATGTTTCTTTGTGTCTACTGCTTGGGTATGTTTTTTTTTTGTCATTTACTAAAAATATGATTTTCTCTATTAATTTATTTAGAGTTAGGATTTTATTTAGTCTAGGCTGGACTTGATTACCGTGTAAGATAGAATGACCTTGAATTTTGATCAATCCTAGGCCTCATACCTCTACTTCTAGAGTGCTGGGATTTAGAATGTGTGGTGTATAGTTAGTTTTTTGTTTGTTTGTTTGTTTGTTTTTGTTTGCCAACTTGGCACAACTGGAGTTATTTGGGGGAGAGGAAACTTTCATTGAGGTATTGTTTCCATCAGATTGGGTACATTTGTGGTGGTATTTATTGAGTAATGTTTGATGAGGGAAGGTCTAGCAAGTTACCTCTGGGGAAGTGGTTCTGGGTTGTATAAGAGTGCGTGCTGAACAAGTCATGGGAAGCAACTCAGGAAGCAGAGTTCGTCCATGGTTCCTGCCTCTATTCCTACTTGGGTTCCTGTCCTGACTTCCTCATGATAGATGGTAATGGGGAGTGTGAGCCAGGTAAACCCTTCCCTCCTGAGTCATTTCCAGTGATAATATTTTATCATCAATAGAGAACAAAGTGGAACATAGGTTTGGGGGTCTCTGGACCATCTTGAAAAAATTTAAGGGCATATGTACTGGGTGGGTAGGATGGCTAGTCAGGATAACCAGAATAGGGCATTAATATGGCCTTGGGTGAAAACCCCTAGATTCAAAGTGAGTTAGCATCAGCAAAAGGTGGGGGGTCAGATGTGGTGGTTCTTGATTGTAATCCCAACTCCCAGGGAGTTGAAGCAGGATGATAACTGGTTTAACACTGCACTACATTGGGAGATCACACCTTACACCCCATATATATGTATATATGCACATATGTATGTCTGTATACACACACACTCATCTATCTATCTATCTATCTATCTATCTATCTATCTATCTATCTATCTATATATATATATATATATGAAAGAAGGCAGGAGAAATGACTTGGCAGTTAAGGTCACTTGTGCGTCTCCAAAGGCCCTAAATAACTTTTAGCATTCTCATGGTGACTCATAACTATCTGAAAATTTAATTCTAGGAGGCCCTCTTCTGGCCTCTATGGGCACCAGGCACATGAGTGGCATATAGATATACTTGCAGAGAAAACACCCATACAAATAAAATAAGGTAAATATTATAAAAATCTGAAAAGAGGAAGAAAGAAGGAAGGAAGAGATGAGACTAGGTGTGAGCCTCACAGTGAGTAGTAGAGTAGCAGAGTACACTGGAGAAAAACTTTGAAGAAAAACTTTGAAACAATGTACTTCTGTGGTCTACCTGTTATTGTTATCATTAATTATAAAAAAAAATCAAAAAATGAAGAGATGGCTCATTGAGTAAGAGCACGTTCTGCATAGGCAATCAGAATTTAGATTCCAGTGACCATGCAAACGTGTCACCTGAGCCCTGAGGGGAGGAGAGAGAGAGAGAGAGAAGAGAGGGAGGGAGAGAGAGGGAGAGGGGGAGAGAGAGAGGGAGAGAAGGAGAAAGGGAAAGAGGGAGAGACAGGGAGAGACAAGGATGGTTGGGGCATGTTGATTGCCAGTCTAGCCAAAATGCAGGAGAAACCCTGCTTCAAAGTCATAAGGCAGAGAGTTATAGAGCAAGATACCCAATACCCTTCTCTGGCTACCATGAACATGCATGAGCATGCACCTGCATACACACAAGCACATATGCCAAACATAAATGACTATACTCACAAACCTACACACACAATGCACCCAAACCACATTCATTTCTTTCCTTTTATGGTGGATGGACACTGGCATCCATCATTTGTTTTATTTAGAAATGATGATTAGGAATCTGGTGGGTCCTGAGCACTCAGTTGGCCAGCAAGGCTGCTAAGGGTACAGGTAGACTTGTTCCCCATGTGCATATCTTTCTGTCAGTCTGACAGAGGATGCTCCCTCTGATGTGGAAATGTCTTTCTATGTGCTGTGAAATAAAGGGACTGTTTTGGCCATGGCAGGCTCCTGTAGAAGTAGGCGGGAAATCAGAACATAGATAGGGAAAGGAGGACAGAGTCAACGGAGATGTGATTTAGCTGCCCATGATGCAAGATGTGACAAAATAGGTAAGTCACGGGCCAAATGGCAGGACATATTAATGGAAATGGGCTGAATAAAGATGAAAGAGCTAGCTAGCAATATGCCTGAGCCATAGGCCAAACAGCATGCTATTAATATAAGCATCTGTGTATTTCTTTGGGACTTTGGGATTGCTGGTCCAGATAAGCAGTGGTGAGCAGGTCTGAATTGTGGGGCTATTCCAGACCAGAAACCTCCATTCACATCCCTCATTCCCCTACTTTATGCATTTCTGTGTGGGAGCGTTTCAGAATGTCTGTGGCTTGTCTGGTAGTCACACATTTACCAAGTATGCAGGGCAGAGCCCCAGAGAAAGGACAAACTTTCTTAAAGACTCATGTGTCATGACTTTGCAAAGTGCACGGGACAGAGCGGCAAGAAGCAGGAGTGTGTGCACGGATGTGCATGTGGTGATCGCTTCCCTCACACCCTGCAAATTGAGCTGGCAGCCAGAGCTTCTGCCAATGGCATACCCGATTGATTGATTTAACATTACAGCCTCTTAAAAAAAAAAGAAGCAGCAGCAGCAGCAGCAGCAGCATGGAGGAGCTGTAATTGTTGCTGGAGGTGGCTGTCAGCCTCTTGCTGAGTGAGTGACTGGTGTCGAGGGACCCCTGGGGGGTGCCTGCTGGCTCAGCAGGAGAGGTCTTACTCCTGTGTGTTGGTGCTGTCTGGGGGACTCCTTGTGGCCAGATGCATTAAGGACTTTGGTAGCAACACACACACACACACTCACACACACACACACACACACACACACACACACACACACACACACACACACACCGGGGGGGGGGAAGAGGAGAGAGAGAATATGAATCTATTGGGGAGTTTTGTTAAAATAGCCAAAAAAATGTACTCTATGTGTATCTTTGCTCTGGCAAATCTTATTTCAGGGAGATATAGCAGAGATTGGTTGAATTCTGGGCTTGGCCAAATAAAGTGTTCTTGGTCATCTTTGTAGTCTGGCTTTCTCCTGTTTCCTCTTCTCTCTCTCTGTCTCCTCCTTGTTTTGTGATTAAACCCAGGGCCTTGCACATTCTAAGTTCTACCACTGAATAACAGCTTCAGTTCAGAAAGCTTGATGTTTGAAGTTGACACAGCGTGTTGGGTTAATAATGACGAGGCCATTTGGATAATTGTTTATTGCTTTGGCAGGGTCACAACGTGAGCCTGTACCTGCAAATCTAGTGGTGTGTGGACAAGCATGAGGTAATGACCTCCAGAGGACCTTCCATTTTCTCTGGATACCTGGGATGGAACAATGAAGATTCCTTTGTGCTGTGCTACTGGCCCTTAAATTACTTTAAGATATAGACTGATCATTTATTATTTTGTCCATAGTTTTGAAGCTTGGGCTACTTAGAAACTCCATTGTCCTGTCCCCTCCCCCAAGGAACACATTTTTAAAACTTTCACAGACTCATTTATACTTTCTTGGTGTCAGTTTATCAGATCTCCAGTGAACAGGTTTTGAGGGGGTGAGGGAGTGGGAGGTGACTTGAGGGAACCAGGAGATAATGAGCATGGCTCTGCAGGGGACTGTGGGATCATTCACAATCTAGCTGCAGGTGTCCTCTGTGGAATTATGGGAGCTCAAATCAAAAGTATGTCATGGGTACTGGATGGGCGAACCCACATGCAGGAGCCATCAAACAAACCACACTGCTTTCAATCACCGTTTGGATTTGTTTGTTGCATGGAATTGGGGAAACTGAGAGTATATAAAAATGGTTTCAAATCGGGCTGTTCCTGCTGAACTGCAAGATCACTAAGAACGTCTCTGCTTCTTATCTTTGTTCTCACAAAGTCTGCTCTCAACACATAGGACAATTCATTTAAAGTGCAATCCAGAAGGTGGCATTTCTTTGGCCTATAGCTTAAAAGTAGCTTCCAATTTCAAGAGTTAAACCAGAATCTGTACAATAACCAGCAAGGCCTTGTGTCAATAAACTTTGTCCCCTGGTTATCTTTGAGTTTGTTATGGTTTAGATGTGAGGTGCTCCCCTGCCATATGCACACTTTAGCTCATATCTGAACATTTTGTTTCTAGTTGGTGGCACTGTTTTGGAAGGTTGTAGAACTTTTGGAGTTGGGGGCATGGCTAGCAGAGGTGGTTCAGTGTGTATGTGTGTGTGCTAGACACACATGCACACAGGAGACTTTAAAGTTTTAGGCCCCTATTTTCTGCTTCCTGATCTCCCAATATAATGAGTTACAGTGTAGCGTCTACTATCACAGAGGGAGCCACCCCAGTTACCACATCTCCCCTACCACAATGGATAGACCACACCCTCTGAACTGGGAGCCACAATAAACTCTCCTTTAAGTTGCTTCTGGCAGAATTTTCTCATAGTGATGAGAAGAATGACTAATCCAGATGTGCCCTGCTGATTGTCACCTCCTTCAACACTTCTCAACCGCATTTCCTTGACTGTCCTATTTTAAATCAAATCACCTACTTTATATTTCTAATTTTATTTTATGTGTATGGGTGCTTTGCCTGCATGTGTGTCCATGCACCATCTGCATGCCTAAGGCTCATGGAGGCTGTAGAGGCTAGAAGAGGGGATTGAATCCAATAGTACTGGAGTTATAAATGATTGTGAGTGATATTTAGGGTTGAACCTAGATTCTTTTAATGCTCTTACTGGCTGAGCCTTCTTTCTCCAAATCACTTACTGTGTTTCACTTCTCTTTTTTCCCTTTTGTAAAGTGGGTTAATTTTTTAAATTAAAATAGTTTTCATATAGCATATTCTGATTACAGCTTCTCCTCCCAACTCCCTTTATATCCTTCCCACTTTTCTATCCACCCAAATTGGTCCCTTCCACCTGTTATTTCTCTCTCTTATTAGAGTACAAACAAGCATCCAAAAATTAAGATAAGAAAAAAAAAACCCAGAATAGGACAAAACAAACCCCCCCCAAAATAGCCAAGAAAAAGTACAAGAAACACACAAAGATGCTGACATACACATTCACACACACAGGAAACTTATAAAAACAAAATTGGAAAACATATAAACAAAAGATCTATAAAGAAAAAAAAACAGCTTAAAGTAGTAAAACATCTTCAAAAATACCATTGAATTCATTTTGTGGTGGCTATCTACTTCTGGGCATTGGGTCTGGCTTTAAGAGTGGTTTGTGTACCCAGGCAGACTCTGTTGGAGAAAACTGATTTTTTTTTTCTTTGCTAGATGTTATCAATTGGAGGTAGCTTCTGGGCTAGGGATGGACACTTGTGTCCACTTCCTTTCTCAGCACTGGGACTCCAGTGACTTGAACCTGTGCAGGCCCTGTGCATGCTCCGGTCTCTATGAGTTCCTATGTGTGTGAGTGTTGTTGTATTTAGAAGGCCTTATTTCCTTGGTGTCTTCAATTCCCACTGACTCATAAAATTTTGCTGCCGCTTCTTCTGAAGCGTTTCTTGAGGGGAGAGATTTGATGAAGACATCCCGTTTAGGAATGAATAATCCAAGTTCTGTCATACCTGCACATTGTCCAGTTGTGAATGTCTGTATTTGTTCCCATCTCCTGTGGGGGGAAGCTTCTCTTGTGATTGTTGAACAAGGTACTGTCCTATGAGTATAGCAGAATGCTGTTGGGATTCACTGAATGTAGCAATAAAATGGAATGGATTAATATATAGTGTGTAAAAATAAGTTACTTAACTGGAAGCTTGAATTTTACTTGTCTTCTTCCACTGGGACATAGGTTTCTGGCTGGTGAGATGGCACAGTGAGATGGCATAATGAGTCAAGTCACTTATCACCAAACCTAAGGACCTGAACTCCATCTCCAGGACCCACATTGTGGAGTGTGGTGATATGTCATCAATTTAATAAAACCAGTCTGGAATATCAGAGAAGAGATCTACCCATAGTCAATCCAGGAGAATCAAAGAGTGGTAACTCACACCTTTAATTCCAGCTGGAGGCAGGGCAGGGGAGGGGACACAGGGTGGGGTAGGGTGGGGTGGTGGTGAAGAAGTGGGGGAGGGACAGGCCTGAGAGTGGTGACCTATGCCTTTAATCCTAGCAGATTTTTGAGGACATCTTCATTTACAGAGGGAGTTCCAGCCTCCCAGGCAGGCAGTGGTGGTACATTGCCTTTAATCTCATAACTCTAGAGACAGAGATCTTTCTGTGTTTCTGTGAGTTCAAGGCTAACTACCAAATAGCAGTAGCCCATGCCTTTAATCGTAACCTGGATGTGATACAACTGGGCAAAGAAGGTATTTAAGGCAGGCATAGGCAGACAGATGGGGCATTAGAAGTGACCAGAAGCAAGGCTGAGGAAGCTGGAAGATAGCTGGGTGAGATTTGAATGTGGTCTGTTTCCTCTCTTTGATATTTCAGCCTTTCCCCGATTTCTGGCTCTGAGTTTGTTTATTACAACCAGAATTTGTGCCACATGGAGGGAGAGAACTGACATCCACACTCAGACTATGACATGCACATGCAGTCTTCCCCAATAAGTCAAATGCAATAGAAAAAGTGACTGTAAATTTTGTGCATTCCTGCTCTGGTTGGGGATGTGTTCCAAGTACCTAGAGAGGTGAGTGGCACCCGTGGGTGCTCAGCACATATGCATTGTTTACTTTTAGATGGATTCTTGCTTTTTGTTGCTCTGTCTGGAAAACACTTCTGACTGATCATCATGTGGTTCCTGCCTTCCATGCTAAATCTTTTGTCCCAGAGACTAAGTATTTCAGATTTTTCTACCAACCCTTTAAGCAAAACTTAACCTAGTCTGTGTCCTGTTCTTTGAGGAAACAGCTTTTAAGATGACTGTATTAGCCAAGGTTCCCTAAAGGAACAACAGGATGAATATATGCATTAAAGAAGGATTTACCAGATTGGCTCAAAGGTCTGGGCAGTCCAACAATGGTGTTCTCACTGGAGAGGCTGAGAATCTGGTAGTTATTTGGTTCAAAAAGTTGGATATTTTAGCAGTCCCCACCAGGTGCTGATGTCCTGAAAGATTCTTGGATTTATAGGTCTTCAGTCTATGTTGGAATCTGCAAGAAGTGGGTTCTCATATCAGTAAAGAAATGTTTTAGCACAGAATAGATGGACTTGCCTCATGAGAGTGAGGACAAGCAGGCAAAAACGTTTTCTTTTTGCATGTTCTTTTGTTTTGGGCCAGAAGTGGCATTACATTATACTCATTTAGGATTAGTCTTCATGCTTCAAATAATCAGATCAAGGAATATCTGTTGCAAGAGTGCTCAGTGCATTGGGTTTTATTTCAGTTGATTCCAGATGCAATCAAGTAGACAGGCAAGATTAACCAGCATATTAGCTAATGCAGCCTAACACAGTCTTTTATGTAAGGATATTCTGCAGTGTTTATAGTACAATAGACTTGGGCCACAAACACAAAATTTGCAGCTTTCTGGACTCATTAATGTTTTGAAGTTTAGGTTTCTAGAGGGGCAGGTGTTTTCCATGGCAGAGGAAAGAGCTTCCAGCCCTAACTGGAATCACAGGTGGTATAGTCTGAGCCAGCACTCTATTACCAAACAAAGGTGAAAAATCTCAAATCTCAGCCAGCATTGGCAACCAGAGGTAAGAGAATCTCAAGTGTAATGCCAGCCTGGATTATATAGTAAGTCTTATCTCAAGAAACAAAGGATCATGTTATTATCTTATTATGCTATTTCCTGTTGTTTTCTATGTTTTATTATATATTAGAATAAAACACACATATCTTTAGTTAAAATATTTTGCTATTCATGATACATAGTATGTTCATATAATGTTATCTACTTTTCCTATTATCAATTAAATAAACTTGTGTTTGTGTACATCTGTATTAGATCATGTTATCCAATACAACTTTTATGTCCAGAAGACACCATCATTCTTGGTGAGTGTGTATGGAGTTGTTGAGGTCCAGAGGTGACAAAGTAACATGTTAGAGTTTGCATAACCAGTTTGCATTGACCAATACCATCACAGAGATCCAAGTTCACATCTTCCACATCTAAGTCCAATGCTCTTTTAAAACTAGGTGTGTGAGAGAATACACTCCCAACAGTTATCTTCTGACATTCACACACATACCACATGCCTGTACAAACAGGCACACATACTAAAATTAATTTTTAAAAAGTTTAAAGCCATATATAGCGGTATGCACATCTTTAATTCTAGCACTTAGAAGGTAGAGGCAGGTGGATCTCTGTGAGTTCATGGCCAGCCTCATCTACCTTGGGAGTTTCAGGCCAGTCAGTAAAGTTGGATATCACTGGTGCACAGTTGTAATCCCAGCAACCAGGAGGCATGTTTGGGTGAGGCCTGGTTTGGGTTCAGATGTTGGAGTGAGGCTATGTGCAGGGCCCTGCTAGTTCCCATTGGGGATGAGGGCCAGATGGCATAGAGACAATGACACAGTCTCCAGGGACAAGTTGAAACAAGCAAATCCAACTTTATTAAGGGAGGGGAAGTCTTAAACACTCTTTTTTCCAAACCCTCCTCCTAGCCAGGGAAAAGTGATTCAATTTGCTGGTGTCTGGGGCTGTGGGTCTCTCGCTGGTCTAGGTTACCTTATATCAGGACTCCACCCTGTTAAGGCCCCAGACAGACCCAGGTTGGCTTATGCAAGTGCTAAGAAGGCACCAGTTATCACCAGTTTGTATTGGCTGAGGCCAGGCTGGTCTCCAGCCCTTAGAAGCCTCTACCCTATACAATCTGCTAAAGCAGAGCTGGGAGGATTGTCACAAGTTTGAGGATAGACTGGTCTACATAGTGAATTCCTGATGAGTCAATGATATAAAGCAAGACTCAACCTCACCCTCTACAAAAAGAAGCTTTTTAGAAGGCTCCGTAGGTAAAGGCACTTGCTGTTAAGTCTAATGAATAATTCTATCCCCAGGATCCATGTGGCAGAGAGAGAGAATGACTCCCAAACATTATCTACTGATTGTCACATTGGTCACTTCTCCAAATAAATAAATAAATAAATTTAAAAAGGAATAAAAACAAAAGCTTAATTGTTCAATCAGAGGTATGTTCTCAACATACCCGAATCGTTCCCATTGCCGCACATACACAGCCTCTCCGTCTAGACCACTAAACGTCTATGAATAGCTCCCAGCAGTGCTGTTCATTTGTTAGAATTGATGGACCTGCAATGACACATTGTTACTTCCCCAGGTCCTGAGCTTACCCCAGGGTTCACTGGTGGTGTACATAGGAGGGGTTTTGACAAATGTAAAATGACAGGGATCTGTCATTATAGTGTCATACTGTGTAGTTCTCAGGTAGAATAGATAGGCACATGGGAAAAAAGAGGCAAACCGAATAGTGGCTAGAAATAGAAGAAAGACAGAGCTATGTGACCAATCTGAATAGTAAAGATAAAACTACCCCAAACTGGCTGGGACCAGCAATGAACTCAGATGACTCCTGACTGGGCATCTTTATATTATTATTTTTGCAAAACTGGTGACTTCCACCATATACTGGATGCCACGACACATAAAAATATATTAAAGGACAGAAAAAGGTAGGAAGCCCTAGTCACAGAAAATCCCACCTCATGCCTGGAATTTCCTGTTTTGCCTGCCATAAATCATTAATAATCCTCCTAGCTAGTATTTTCCCCATGAAATGAGCTATTTAAACTTAGGCCATGCCTCTTTGAGAAGCCTCTGTTGTCTTAATCTATGCAGGCTGTTGTTTTTTAATAAAACTTCATCCCAGGTCTTTAGTTTTGTCTCTTGCCTTGATGTTGACAGAAACCTGCTTATATTACCAGCCACAGGTTCAGTCTCTTACCCTCCTTGCATTTGCCTCCTCTACCCTCTATACCTTAACCCAGAACAATTGAGTGTTTTTCCTTTTTCAGAATATCACATAGATAGAATCAAAAAGCACATAGCAAGTATCAAGAAGATGAGCTTCTTCTACTTAATAATATGCATTTAATGTTCTTTTAAACACAGCAGATACCTCTCTTGGGCTCAAAAAAATTACCCTCTGGGGCCCAGAGTTTCAATTCATTCAGACATGCCTATTTTATCATCTGAATGCACTCGGGGTAATAGGTATTTATAAGAGGCCTAATTATAGTTGATTGTGAACATGCAGTATGATTTCATTTGTTCTGAATTCCCCCATCCCAGCCCTTGACCTCTTGAAGATGGACCCCCTTCAAAGACCATAGCAACAGGACTCTGAGTTGGTGGCTTCCTTGTAGCTAATGAGGGGTAAATGGTAAGACAAGCAAGGCAGAGAAACAGCGGCCAGGAAGGAGGAGACTGCAGACGGAGACTCAGTGACCTCTGATTATCCGAATCTGCTTCTTGAACACATTTTTTTTTTTTGTGAGACTGCCTGCTGTCTCTAGTCAGCAGGCTGCCTTCGCTCCTCCTAATTAAAGCCAGCAGGCTCCCATGGAAGAAAACAATTTCAAAGCAAAGGGACAGGATGGGGAGGAAGTCTTAGCCTGCTTTCCTTTTTTAGGTAGACTCTGAGCTTGCTAGAGGTGAGGTTGGTCTGAAAGGCTTGCCTAGGGAGTTAAAATTCAGCAGTCCATGGGCTTCCTTCAAATTAACTTTGTTCTAATTTACTGGAGTCTTGGGACTACACCCAATGAGTTATAAGAAAGGAGTCTATAAATGGTACCTGGTTTCAGCACTTGACTTCCTGCCCACCCTACGGGGCCACTCCTATCACAGCTGATAGCATTACCATCAGGTGGGCCTCCTGAGGCTGAGCTCTGTCCTGCCAACTAACCTCAGGGGAATGGAGTGTTTAGGCTTTGGAGCATGAAGTCATCTGACTCCATAGCCTGGGATCCCCTGTCTAGCAGCCTGGAGGCTATTCCTGGGTGTCTATAGCCCTACTCTATCCCTGAGCAGTTGTGCATATCTATCCCTGAGCAGTTGTGCATACCCATGACCTCTGCTGTGACCCTTCTACCACACCCTTTCCCTGCAAGACTGACTTCTGTAGGACCCTTTAGAGATTGGGGCTGCCATCACAGGGCTAACTACCCATCTACTCATATCCTGGATGAGTAGGACTTAGCTACCATTTCTATTTCAAGAGTTGCCATCTCCAAGGTTCTCACTGCCACACATCAACTCCATAAGAGACCTGGTTGTCTCCAAACTGCAAATGCTGTCAGAGAATTCGTTTCTTGGGCTTGGCTTCAGGCAGCCATGCCTGGTGGGCCTTCCTTGCCTTCATGTTCCTTGTTATTCTCCAGCTTCCTGTCACCGCTTGGGATCCTTCCACATCTCTTCTGTCTTCTCAGCTCCCTCTGGGATCCCTTTGACTACAGAAGGGCCCCTATCTGAGTTTCTTCTCCCTTTGGCTTCACTCCGGGCATCACCAATGGGAGCCCTTAGGAGGCCTGTCTCAGAGCCTTTGTGGCCTTTGTGGAATCTGACTCCAAATGAATATGTCACTGGTGGCATCAGCTTGCACCCCCTGAAGAGAGTAAATTTAGCTCAAGAAGCCCCATTTTGTATGCTCGTAGCCATTTTACAAAAAAGATAAAGTTCAGTTTCACATTCCTGGCAGGGGCTTTGCCCAGTTCTAAGAATAAGCTAAGCACTATCTAAGGACATCTAGATGATCCAACCCTAAGACAGTAAGATGACACGCCACCCAGATGGTGTCCAGGAATGTTATACTGTAAGAAGTTCCTAAGCACGAGCCAATCAGCAGCTCACTTACACCTTAGACCCCAAGTAACCCTGCCTTGTCGTTTTTGCCTTTAAAAAAGCTTGTGTAATTTAGGGTGCTCAGCTCTTCCTTGCCTTGCTACATTGGGTGTGTCGAATGAGCTCCCTGCCTGGCTTGTATTGCACTGACAACAAACCTTGCGTTTGCATTTTGGGCATCTCTGTCTCTGGTGGTCTCTCTGGGGGTCGAGCATTGGACAGAACACCCCCAGTGTACATGTGCATGTACTCATCTATCTTTGAGGCTGAGGTTTTTGGGGCTGCATCAGCTTCTTGTAACCCCTCTCCCAGGACTTTCTATTTTTAGTTGCATCTCAAAGACAGCTAAGTCACAAAGGGGGGGGGGAGACACTTGTGCTGTGGGAATTAACTCTTGAGTTAAGTATCTCTTTTCCTACATTCTAAAATGCACCAACCCTCTCCTCTGAAGCCAGGCTGGGGTAGTTTCCAGTGTGTATGCTCAGGAGTTGAATGTTTTCTGCAGTTCCTAAGGAGTAGCATATCTAATAGAGGCAGTAAGGTGTTGCCTCTGCTTAACATTTTTGCTTATTTATTTTTCTGAACCCTGTAATTCCCCCACCTTGGCTTTCCAATGCTGAGATCTCAGATTATACTGACACACTGACCCTGCTCAATTCCTGTCTCTGAAACCTTATGTTACAACACATAAGCTGGTTCCCACTGCCCTTCCCAATTTCCCCTAGACACTAAGATTTAGTATTTTCTGGATCCTGGCACTCAAAACTCCTTCCATAAGCAAGTAGCCAAAATCATCTCTGAATCCCTCCTGCCTGTCCAGGCAGCTCTTTGTTAATGATGGGTTTATTTGTTCAAATAAGATTTTGTAGTATTTACATGTATTTTATTATCTGTTTTCTATAGAATGCCATTCTTGTTGAAAGATTGGAAATGATATAATCATTGTAGGCATCCTATATAAAAATAGTGTATTAAGTAATATGTATTGTTACTGTACAGGTCTTTTTTTATTTTCGTCTGGTGTTAATTGGGATGGTCCCTCTTGCTTGATAATTATTGAAATGGAGCATCAATGAGAGAAAATAGCTACCATCATTTCTTCCAGTATAATACACAGCTGATTTTTAACTTCAGAATTCCCTGTAAGACTGATGGCAGGTCAGTAGAACCAAGTGGGATGCAAGAATGTTTGTTTCTGATGCATTCCCAGGTGTAGTTGGTTCTGCTGGCCTGGGGCCACACTTGTAACATCATTGTTCTAAATCAGATATTCTCAGACATTCTTAGCTATAGATTAAACAAACAAACCAACAAAACCCTATTTAGCAGTATCCTTACAGTGTGTGGCATTGAAGTGTGTTTGCCTGGGTGATGAGATCTTCTATGTTTTGAGTACTCAGCCTGTTGTTGGGAAAGCTTCCACCCAGGCTACCAGGTCCAGGAGGAAGAGCTGAGCATTTTTAAACCAGAGCTGGCTTAGGTAAGGAGGACATAAGGCAAGAAAGAGTTGGTGGCTGAATCTATTTCTATCATATAGATGAACGAGTGTACATTTGGTTAATTCTGAATGTGTTATTTAATGTCTGCTTCATGGCTGCCTTTAAAAAAACTTGTAAAATATATTTATTTCACAAACATTTATTAAGTGCAAACCATTTCCTAGCTTCTAGGGATACAGCAGGAATGAGGGTACTATTTCAGACTCAAGGAACTTATAATTTGCTGACACAGCATGAAGTCAACCTAGTCAGGAACAAAGAGCATTCAGTTATTTGGGACTAATTAGGATTGCAATCTGAGCAAACACTGATCCGAGCAATCTTAGAAATGAGCTTCAAGGTTTTACAAAATGACAGCTGTATTTATAGATGTGAGCCGGAGGAGGCTGGTAATTTTAACACTCATTAGGAATGATAGGTGCTGGCAAAATCTAACTTACTTTGGAAGAGATACTGGGTGTGGTCTCAGTCTCCTGGTGATTTGAGGGTATTTAGGAAGAGGGGTCCATTGTACGGAGGGTCAGGAAGGCTTAGCAGTCATTCAGAGGTCAACTCTAGTGTTGGGGTCCGTGTGTATGAGGCTAGTGAGGGAGATCTCATGCTACCTTTCTTTTGGGCTGTGAGATTATATATTTATCAGGTGTCTCTGCAACCAAGTTGAAAGGTTCAGTTAGAAACAGATATCTGGGATGTCATTAAGGAAGGTTGCATTTTAAATGCCCCCAACACTGCTCCAGTTTGATTTTTTTTTTGACAGCTCCAATCTAGAGAGGGAAAATGGGGAGAAAGAGACATCAGAAATGGATGTTAACAATTTTAGCTAACAATATGGGCAATAGAAAAACAAATTAGAGGAAGAATAGCTTCTGTCAATTGCCTTGTGGGTGAAAAATAAGTCATGTGAATGCCCTGTCCAAAGGGAGAGCACAGCTGACATGGGTGGCTTTTGTCACTTTGCTCTGAAGCATTGCAGCAAGAGGTGGTGACCTGTTCTCCAGGCAGGTCTTCACTGCATCTCTCAGACTATTGGAGAAGACATCTGTGGTGCTTTGAAAGAAAATGGCTCCCAAAGGAAGTGGCACTATTAGGAGGGATAGCTTTGTTGGTGTGGGTGTGGCCTTGTTGGAGGAAGTGTGTCACTGTGGAGGTGGGCTTTGAGGTCTCATATAGGCTCAAGCCACAGGCAGTGAGATAAATGGCTTCCTGTTGCTGGAGAGATAAGAAGTAGGATTTGTGGTTACTTCTTCAGCATCATGTGTGCCTGCATGCTGCTATGTCCTGCCATGATGATAATGAACTGAGCCTCTGAAACTGTAAGCCACCTCAGTTAAATGTTTTTGTTTATAAGAGTTGCTGTGGTCATAGTGTCTTTTCATAGCAATAGAAACCCCAACTAAGATAATGTCTCTTGGAAGAGGTGGCAAAGTGGTACATTTGAGAAAAACAAGCTGTAAGCTTGGGCAGGGCATCTGAATTAAGGTCCATGTCCATATTGCTTCACATTCTACATGGCAGCACTTTATTTAAAAGGAGAAATACCTACATTACTCATGAATCTTAGGAAGTGGGTATTTATATTTCTTTGCTCTGGGTACAGTGTTGAAGAAAGTGATGGAAGGGACCTTCTATCTGAGCAGATAGGTAAGCCAAATGCTTCTTGTGCCTCAAGAGGTTCTTTTCGTCTTTGCTGTCAATCACCTGGTGGTAGGGTAGCGTGTGTGTGCTTGTGTTTTGTTTGTTACACAGAAGAGCTGCCTAAGCAGTGGCCTGCATGGAAGCCTCCATGGAGAAAGCATCTGGGTTGTTCTTAAAAGATTCCAGATCATTCCAGCATCTGGCCAGAAGGAGAGGTCACAGTACAGCTGCCAGGCCTGCATCCTTAGTCCAAATCTGTTCATACCAGGGCTTTGAACCAAACTATGGAGCACATACATGGTCTTAAAGGATGGACAACACCCCTCTTTTACTGGAATACTATGTTCTTTAGTTGCCAGGTCCCAAATAGCCATGGCATGACCATATTTTCAGACCATGTATGGCTTTTTGAGAGGCAAATATAACCAGCTTGGTTCTGGGGTGACTTAACCTCTCTGATTGTTTTACCCACTTACTATAAATGACTATCTCTAGCACTTGGTTAATTATGTGATTACTGCACCTAGTGACAAGGAGAAAATTAAAAAATCTATGCTGCATTTTCCAGAAGACTTTATTGCTCTATGCAAAAGAGGGCAAATGCAATTTAGCTGAGCTCCTGTGCACAAGAGCAGCTTCCTTCCTCTCCTTTCAGCCCCTCCCTCTCCTTCCCCTGGAGAGAAGCTGTGTTAGTGATCAGCTCAGGCAAGAGCAGGTGTGGAGGTAAACATAAATTACCATTATCCCTGACAACTCTGGACAGTACCGCCCATGGAGAAGGAGCTCAGCCCACTTCCCCCAGATTCCATTAAGTTGCCAGATGCCAGTAAGGGCATTTGTATAGAATGCAGTCTCACTTGGAACACTGCATTTGCTCTTTATTTCCTTATGCTGAACCATTATGAATATATCTCTTCTGCAAAACCTGAGTACTTGGCAGATTGAGGAAAGGAAGATCCTGAGTTCCAAGTCAGCTGGGGCTAAAAAGTGAGTTCAAGGCTAGCCTGGGCTACACAGAAAAGCCCTCTTTTAGAACAATGACATGATAAAAATGAGCAATCAAACAAACAAACAGAAGGGGGAAATATAGAGTGAATATGATTCTTGGAACCAAGAGCGTAGAAGTCACCCAGCAAATGCACAGGGGTGTGTCAGATGCTGGGCCTTCAGGTAACATGGGGATTTTAAAGTACATTTCCCCTAGTACTCAACATCTTTGAAATGAGGAGCTACTTATAATGCATGGTGTTTTAGAATGTGTCAAAGTTTAATTGAGTTCCCTTTTTCATTTTTAGTGTTCCATAAAGTAATAGGTCTTAGAATTGGTATTTTAGACCTAATGAATTAAGGTATCTTGCAAGCTTGTAGAGGTTGAAAAAGGAAATGCATACACAATTTATGCATGTGCATTTTAATATTGCTAGACCTTCTAGGGCATGAATTCTAATCCCAGGGGTCACCTGGACAAGTGACTCAAACTCAGTCTCTTCATCTAGAAAATGGGGTAATTCTTAGCATCTCTATGGGAATGATCACAAGTCTAAACTCAGTCTCTTCATCTAGAAAATGGGATAATTCCTAGTATCTCTATGGGAATGATCATAAATCTGTCTAGGACTGAACTTAATAAGGCTCAGATTTCAAAATATCAGCTTTGAGCCAGACTGCTCCTGTTCAACAGTTGTTGGCTGATGCAATGATTCCTGAAGTTCTACAATGATATAGAAAACCTGATACAGGTCAGGTATTGGGAGATGAACACATGTTGTCTTGCTTCTGTCTGCATTGTTATTACAGAATACTGCAGACTAGGTAATTTACAAACAGCAGCAGTGTATGTCTATACCCATAGTACTATTCTCCGTTGGCTTACTTGTTTAAGCCATGTATTGAAATCATCCCTGACGTCTTTCATTCTTGTTTCTTTTCTGCCTCCCACTTGTGATCCAAAAGTCTATTGGGTGGTTCTTGTTTCCCATATGGAAAGATTATATTCTAGAGGTAGAGAAAGGGAATAAGTAACTCAAAAAGCACCACAAAGTCCCTGAAAGTGAACAGATTCATTAGATGCCTTCAAACAAAACAAAACAAAACAAAACAAAATTAAAGACAGCTGAGTTTCCCATCCTAGGCAAGTCAGTTTGCAAAGAGCAGGTTCATACCAAATAGCCTGGAGTGAGCAGAGACCAGACTAGCCAAGTAGCCTGGAAGGAGGAGACATAAGCTAAATTGCCTAGAAGAAACAGCAACCAATGGAGACGCCAGAAGGAGGCTCAGACCAACCGAGCCACCAGGAGAGGTTACCCCATAGGTTACTGAGCTGCCTGCAGTGAGCTCCAGGTATCTTGATTTTGTAAACTGTCACCCACATTTCACAAAGATGACAGTACAGGCCACATAGTTTTTTACTCTAGCTCTGTAGGAGCTTCCAACTGCTCTAGAGAGTAGCAAGGCTTTCTTGCTTGAGCTGAATACCCTAGTGTAATGGTTTCTTCTCAAACATGAGCTATAACACCTTATTTCTTACCTTGCCTCTAGGACTTCCCAGGCCCAGTCTCAGCCACTTTTGACCCTACTCACCATACTCTCTCACCATATTAACCCCTTGTTCTGGGTGCTCTGGACATTGTACTCTCTAGGGCTCTATGGGGTGTTGGCTTGACCAGGTCACAACCTAGAGCATTGTTCAGATCTCAGCCCTACCATTCTCTATTACTCTGTTTAGTTTCCCTCCATTGCACTTACTGCTATTAGAAATTCTTGTTTACTTGCTTAGTTAGCTTTCACTCAACTAGTTTTCCTTCTCCCTTTCTTATTATTTTATTGTTTTGTTTAAGACAGCTTTCACTATGTAACCCAGGCTGACATTGACCTCTTAGTCCCCCTGAGTCTGCCTCTTGAGGGCTGGGATTCCAAGTATGTATTACCATACTCTACTTTCTCTTTACTATCCTTCTAAGAAACTAGGAATCTTTGTAGGGGGATTGTATTCTGTTCCATTGTAAATAATTGTCCTGCCTACTGGTTTAATAAAAAACACTGATTGGCCAAAGGCAGACAGGTAGTGTGGGCGGGGCTACCAGACAAAGAAAACTTTGGGAATATCTCAGAGCAGGCAGAGACTCAACAGGGATAAACAGAGACACAAGGAGATGGCAGCAGGCCCAAAGGAAAGAAACTGAAATGCTGCTCTGAGAAAAGGTACCGAGCCTCATGACTGAACAAGATGGGTTAGTTTAGGAGTAAAGCATTAGCTAGCAATATGTCTGGGCCCTAGGTCAATCAATATAAAATTAATATAAGCCTGTGTGTCATTATTTGGGGCTAAGTGGGGCTGGGAGTGGGTCCTAACCTCTAGGCTAGAACAGAAAGTCCGGGCCAGAAGCTACATGTAACAAATCTTAACTGTTTCATCTTTCCAGGTATCTGTCCTGACTAGAACAGTGTCTGGTGCACTGTAGACATTTACTGACTATGTAAAGCCAGAGCACACAGGTGAGGCTAAATTTGAGAGGACTTGGTGCCATGCTCAGGAGGCTAGGCTTCACATAGAACTGCCTGTTAGCCTTTGAACATGCAGTAACCCAGTTAGAAAACTGAGTGTTAGGAATTCTAAGTCAATTCATAAGGCTAGAAGGAAGAGATCAACTAGGAACTCAAATCTTGTATACTACACAAGTCGACTCTTTGCAAAATAATGGATGATTTATTCTGTCTTTTGGTGTATGTATAAGAAACAGTATTTGAATGCTTTCATAATAACATATATAAAAGCACCAGGGAAATTTTCACTTTGAAATGTCCTTATTTGTTGGGGAATTTGTCTTTCTTTTCTTCCCTGCATTGTGTCGTGGACTGTGAGCCCACCGAGGATGAAGACCATATCATGTTTATCTCTTCATCTGAGCATCATGCACAGTGGAAAGCACACAGCAGTTGCTTCATGCATGTGTGTGGGATGAATAGATGTAAGAAGTAATTCCTTTTAAGTGTTTTCAGGAGTGTGGTTCATTGGTGAAAAAGAGAAAAAAAATCCTTTCTGTTATGGATGCCAAGAGATGGAGCCTTTGATGAACTCAGAGGCCGAGGTAGAGATAAAAGATGAGGGGAAAAACGTTGAGCCTTTGTTTTGGTCTCTTCTCTAGGCATTATCTCTGTTAGTACAGAGTTTTTCAGGTCTCAAATGCAGGAGAGATATTTCTATCATTTCTAGGAGTGCTGAAAATGCATGTGGCCATAATTCAATGTGTTTTGTTTTGGAGAATGAGAAAATGCTGTTTTCATTACATTAGTTGTTACTAAGCTCTGAAGATGGGCAATTAGCCCCTGCCCTCACTGGATGCCTTGGTAAATTTTTAAAACTAGTGGCCTTTGAAAGAACAAAGCAGACAAGCTAATTATTTTTCTGCACTTTTTGTATCTTTAATATAGTGTGTGTAGTCTACTTGGTATCATGGTTATTTGCTGGAGTGCCACTTTCTCTCAGCTGGAATGGAAACCCTTTAAGGTGGTGGCTGTACTCATTCCTCTCTCAGCATGGTGCCAGGAATGTGGGAGCTTAATTGATGAAGACTGTACTTTAGTAATTGTGTGTGGAAATATAGAAAAGGACATTCAATTTTCTTTTAGTCTCCTTGGGAAGTAGATGTTAATATCATGCTTTCCATCTTTGTCTATGTTGAAAACATTTCTATTTTATATCAGGTTATCTGTCTATCTATCTATCCTCATCATCATAATCTATTTATCATCATATATCATCATAATCTATCATCTGTCTGTCTGTCTATCCATCCTTCAAAAATACAGACATTTGTCTGGAAGGAAACTGTTCTTCAGGAATTAGGTTGTATCTATGTTATAAAAATCAATCATTTAAATACCTCCATTGGTGTCTGTTATGCTTTGAATCTGCTTCATCTCCTTTGAAACCCACATTAACTTTGTTACTGTGGTAGTGATGGGAGGTAGGAGTAGTGATGAATTAATGGCTTGCTTTTGTGAGTGTTTGTTCGCAAGGGCCTGAATGAATTCCATAAGAGCAGACTGTCATAAGGCAAGGCCACCCCTTATGTTTTTTTCTTATTGTTTGTACATACCTGTTTGCTGTTTGTATCCTTTGTGAGCTGAAGCATAAGCTATAAGCACCATGTTTTGGACTCCCAAGCTGTGACAACCATGAGCTGAAACAGATTTTTCTTCTCTACATTATCTAGTCATAAGAAAACAGATTTGGCTAGTTCCTGAAAATTTTATATCACGTTGTGATTTCAGGGATTTGGGACAGGAAGTGTTTCCTGAGTCCTCATCAAAGAGAGCTTCTGGGGACTGTTCTTAGGAGGGGACTGTGTGGAACAGAGGGAGAGAAACAGAGCTCAACCTTGAAGTAGGTATCTGCACAGGCTACTGATATCCTTGACCTGGGGCTGTGTGGATATATTCAGCTCTTGCATTCACTTGAGAAGATATTTTCTGTAATTCTTTATAGGGCCTTGGGAATCTCTGAATGAATTGTCTGAGCACCATTCCTGCAAATGTCTTTCTAAAGTCTAGTATAGGACCTTGGGAATCTCTGAATGAATTGTCTGAGCACCATTCCTGCAAATGTCTTTCTAAAGTCTAGTGTTCTAGACATAGCTAGAGCTTTGTTGATAACTCCATCTCTGTTCCACTTCCTCAAGAGGAAAGTGTTTGAAACCATCTTCCCAGCATCAGCTCAGAGGGACCCATGGAAATGCAAGCTGGAGTTGGTGACCAACGGTTTTTCTTACTGACTGCCTGACTGTGGTCATGGCAGCTATCAGGACATTAGGTTACTTTAGTCCATGGATCTCAGCACCTTTTGGGGATTTTATTCATAATAAACATTCCACAGAGTGAATTAAAAAAAAATCACAGTGTTTATGATAGATGGAACCCAGAAAAAGAGATCATTGCAGCTTTGGGAAATACTTCAGAGTTATGTTAGAAGATAGGACTTTTAAAGGAGTTATGGAGGTGACCCCAGTTAGCCAGTGTCTTACTCTATGACCCCCCCCAAGCAATTTATCTTGATGGTTAAGGTGAAAGATTTCTTTTTTATCTATCTATCTATCTATCTATCTATCTATCTATCTATCTATCTATTTATTTTTTAATAATATATTTATTTATTATATATACAATATACAGAAGAGGGCACCAGATCTCATTATAGATGGTTGTGAGCCATCATGTGGTTGCTGGGAATTGAATTCAGGACCTCTGGAAGAACAGTCAGTGCTCTTAACCTCTGAACCATCTCTCCAGCCCCTAAGGTAAAAGATTTCAAGCATCAGTCATGGGGTAGCTGATGGCTACTGATGTTCAGAGAGATAGCACAGAACACAGTTGCTTACACTGTATGGTACCTTTGAGAATCAGCAGGTTTCAGAGACTTTCAGCGTTAACTGGTATAAAAATATCTAAAGTGGCCATGCCAATAATGTAGAAAACGATTATTATTAAATGAACTAAATTTTTGTTGGAGATGTAAAAAAATATTGTCAAATTTAGCTGCACAAGATTTACATGTCATTCCAGGATGTGGTTTCTTGGTATCTATGTTTTTTTCTAACCTGTATTAACAAGGAGGGGACATTATTCATAATACTGTGTGGAATATTTCATTACACTGTGTGAATATATGTCACTGTGATTGATTTAATAAAGAAGCTGACTGACCTATAGCTAGGCAGGATAAGGTTATAAGGGAGAATCACACTGGGAGAATGCTGGGAAAAAGAATTTGAGGAGATGCCATGAAATGCAGAGTGAGCAGAATGGGAAATATGTACATGAGGTAAACAAGCCTTGAAGCAGCACCAAAAAATAGGTTACTTTAAGTTATAAGAGCTAGCTAAAAACAAGCCTAAACTATTGTCTGAGCATTTATAATTAATAAGGCTTTGTGTAGTTATTTGGGGAGTGGCTAGTGGGACAGAACTGTAGACAGAAAACTTTGCCTACAAAGCTTCCTGCCACAAAGTTAGAAACCATCAACACATTCATATTGCCAAAGCTGTTTTTTTTCTTTGTTTGAGATGATACATTATAAGCTGCCCTTTCTTATCAGGATGGGACAGGGAGGTATAATTCTGTGTAGGACAGTAGAATGGCTGCCCTGCCATATTTTATCTACATCCCCTGAAAGAGGTTAAGGAGTACTAAGGAAGAGGAAAAAAAAAATCAACCCTGGGGCTCTGTCTAGGGTCATGACTACTGTGTTTTAAGTAGTAAGAGCCTCATATTCTTTTTGGCATGCACAGCCTGTGGAATCTGGGCTAGTGTTTAATGTCTCCATGCTTTATAGCACATAACGACTTTATGCCAAATGTAAATAAAATAAAATAAAATTACTCACTATATAGTTTTTTTTTTGCAGAAAAGAAGATAGTTTTAAGTATTGTTATAGAACAGGTAGCCATAATTTATATCCTTCTAGTGTTTATTTTTTTTATTATAGCCATACCCATTCATTTCATATGCTCCATGACTATTTATTACGAGGGCACAATTGAATAATTATGATACACCTAATCTCTCACAAAGTCTGAAATATGGATATTCTGGCTGTTTACATAAGAAAGTTTCTCAGCTCTCACTAAAGGTTTCCAGTGACAACCACCATAATCATAAGAAATGAGGCCTCTAAACAAATGAGATAAGACATTTGCAATGTCTTACGGTCAACAGGTGAGAAGACAGGGGTGTGAATGAGCAATGCTCTCATTTTTCTTAAACTCTTGACATATTAAGAACCAAGCATGCTTGAATAGTTTTTCTGCTGTAGTCCATGTCTCATCTATAGGGTTATGCTTGTCAGTCAGCTGTCTGCAATACACTCAGGCTAGCTCCCTTGTAAGGAAAAGACATTGACTGCTCTAGGCATTCTTTATTATTATTGTTTTTTTTCCCCTGACATTTCTACCCATCCTTCCTTGATTATAGAACACAGTAGTGTATTAGGCTATTCCTAATCAGGAGGATGGGAAGTGAGATTCAAGATCAGAGCATAGAAAAATGTATTTTTTTTGTTTGTTTTGGATTTAATAGGTTTTCGTCACACCCCTAGGCTGAAGGCAGCTTGCATCCTCACAAAACTAAGTGTACTTTCTGACTGAACTTAAATTGGAGCCCACTTACTTAGGGGTACGATCCGTAAGTGTTTTGAGTCTGAAGTCCCAGTAGGAGGGACAGATATTTATTCATTTATTTAATTAGAAGGATTCAAATATACTATACTTGAGCCAAAGTCCCAAGGGGTGACACTTTACAAGTCACAAGTATTGTGTTGAAGAGTTCTTAAGGAGAGAAACATTTTGATGGTATTTACACTACCTGTTTACCAGGAAAGCAGGACTTGGGTCTTGGATCAGAAGATGACAAGACATGGTAGTTTTATAGATATTATCTAACCATCTCTGCCTCATGTAAAAGAGCAGCCCAGAAAGAAGGGGGAGACCTATACCACATCATCCAACCAGTCAGATCATTTTGACTTTTGAAAGGATAGGACAGAGCACACCTCAGACCTGTAGGATATCTTGACATTTTTGATGGGATACTGTGAGTACATTTCTGTATTTTAGAAAGCCATGCCTATATTTTTTCATGGTAAGGTAAGTTATTAAACTAAAATGTCAGGTTTTTATTATTCTGGTTGGAAATATATTAGCCTAGTATGTTAACACTGGTTATTTTATAAAAAGCTGCCAATCAGATTTTTCTAGCTGTATGTGTGTACGTACACATATATGAGTCTGCCAATCACAGTTTATTATATAAATATAATCAGAGCCTTTTTATAAAAATGTGCCAATCAGAGCTTATTGTACAAACAATATTGTGTAGCCTATTTATAATTAAAGCAGAACACTAATTCAATTCATACTAAATGCTATAGGATTTATAAACATTTTTTTCAAAGTATGACATTCATAAAGTAATGTGTAATAAAGGGACTTCTAGTGTAGAAATCACTAGAAACTACTGATTTATTTCAGGAGTCTATAGACTAAAGCAGGCCAACCATACTCAGCTTGCTGACTGTTTTTATAAATAAAGCTTTATTAGTATATAGTATTGCCTCTAACTACTTTCTTGTTCAGAAGTTATGACAAAGTCCTTTCATTCTTAGGATTCTTACAGAAAAGGCACAATTCTGATGTCATCTAGCCCTGTCATTTCAGATAATGAAAACCATGAGGAGGTGCAATGACCTGCCCAGCACATATAGAAGGACCTGAGAAAGTAAAAATTGAGCGGTGTGCTCAGTTTTCATCTTTGAATTCACCTCCAGTACCACACTGTACTTCTTATACTGCTCAAGGTTCCACTTTTCCTATCCCTCGTTAAGGTTTGGGTGTGCAGTACGCCTTACAAGCTCTTCAGTGAATGCTGCTTCTTCAGGCAGTGGTGCTATTCCGGAAGGCTCTGGAAACTTTGGGAAATGGAGCCTCACTGGAGGAAGTAGGTCTTTGGGGACAGGTCCTTAGAGTCTTTTTGTCCCCTCCCTGTCTCTTCCTGTTTGCTTCTTATCTATTACAAAGTAATAGATATCATATTCTCCTATTGCCAAGATCTGTCTGTTGAAGCACACATGGCCAAGCAACCATGTACCAAGCCTTTTGAAACCATGATCCAAATCAACTCTTCCTCTTCTTAAACTGTTTCTAAAGAGGATTTCCACACATTGAGGACTCCCTTCCAGATCGCAAATTAGGCAAAACCCACACCCAAACACCTGTCACAGAGAGATTTTTTATTAATCTAGAAGAAAAGTTGAAGTGACTACTTTCTGACTAGGGCAGAAAAGCAGCAGCAAATGACCTTGCAGGTGTCTTTTTTATTTGTTTGTTTTTTGAGACAGGGTGTCACTGTGTAGCTCTGGCTGTGGGAGCTCACTTGTAGATCAGGCTGGTCTTGAACTCACAGAGATATGCCTTTTCAAGACAGGCTGTCACTGTGTAGCTCTGGCTATTCCAGAACTTACTTGTTGACCAGGATGGCTTCAAACTCACAGAGATATGCAAAGTGCTGGGATTTAAAGGTGTGTGACACCACCACCAAGCTACATGTGTCATTCTTAAGAAGAGAAAAGGGAGAGGTCTGTGTTAGAATGGGCTGGGATGAGATTGTAAGGGAGCTAGGGGATGAAGGGGAAGGAGCCAAGGGAGGGAGGCGGGACTGCCTTTGGATGGAGAAGGGACAGATGTGTCACATAGCCAAGTGGTGGTTTATAAAGGTAAAGGGGGAATGCCTGTGTTAGGATGAGGTGTTTAATTTTAATTGGGTACGTATTAGGTGAGCTAAAGGGGGCTTCTGATTGCTGGACCCTGGTGATCAGCCTCAAGAGGAGTAGCCAAATAAGGAAATAGACCTTGGTGGCTAGATAATTTTTTTTTTGATTCAGTTTTTGTCCGGTATTTCATCACAGTGATAAAAACAAAACAAAAATATCCAAAACATAAAACCTAGTTAATATAGTATCCACTTTTATCAAGAGAACACAGGTTCAGCCAAGAGTAAGATTTGAAAAGAAAACACACAGAGCCAGCTGGAAAACGGGAGACCCCTGTGACTAATGGGCACCACAGTGGCAATGTGAACATGGCTTGCAGATGGGGATTTAATTAGAAGTGGTCATTGCTGTCCACTTGAGCGTGTTACTTTCTGCTGCAGTCGGCTTTGGTATCTTGTGTGGAAGCAGCACTCTCGCAGCATGTACAGTGAACCAGACTTGGAATGCACCTTTACAACTACATGATATCCATACTATGGCAAATACACAAAATAGGGTGAGAACAGCAAATCTGCTTTAAGGATGATGAGATCAAGGCACAACAGTGATTAAAACCAAAACCAAAACCAAACCAAAACAAAAAAACCGGTCCACAGTCATGAAGCTGGTGTGTGATAGATGTGGGTTTACTAGTATAGTGGGATTTGTCCCTCCTACTGGTTTAATAAAAAGCTGATTGGCCAGAAGGCAGACAGGAAGTATGGGCGGGGCTACGAGACTAAGAAAACTCTGGGAACAGGAAGAACAGATCAGAGATGCCAGGAGACAGCCCAGCAAAGACAGCAGGAGAGATGCAGAGGAAAGAAGACAATCATGCTGCTCTGAGAAAAGGTACCAAGCCACATGGCTAAACAGATGAATGGAAATGGATTGAGTTAAGATGAAAGAGCTAGCTAGCAATATGTCTGAGCCAGAGGTCAATCAGCATGAAATTAATATAAGCCTTTGTGTTATTATTTGGGACCAAGTAGCTGAGGGAGATCTATTTGGGACAACTGGTCTGGAACCTGGGGCTGGTCCAGGACAAAAACTTCTTACTACACACCAGCCTTGTCCAAGTCACCCAGTGTTAATGATCTTCCTGTTCCTTTTCCGCAACAGCCTGCCAGTGCAGGCAGAAAAGCTGCATTTTTCTTTTGGAAAGAGACTGGAGTTTACATTGAAGTAAGCCATGATTTCATTACCTGTGACTGAGTTAAGAGAACCTTTCCATCCCTTTGTGCAAGACAAGTCTACTTACTTACTCTCCAGATACTGCAACTAATATCAGAGTATGGCCGGCTCGATACCTCTCCTGTCATGAAACCTACACAGAGACAAAGAAATGGCATAACTAGGCTGTTAGAGGATTATAGGAAATCCCCTATTGTAGTCCTTCCTAATAAGAAATGAAGGTGATTAGGAATTGTCCTTTAAAAATGTGACCTTGTGACTTGTATTATTTCTTTTTGCCCTTGGAACTGAGGGTGTCATACGTGCTGACCAGGTTTATATCAGGCAGACACTCAACCCCAAGACACTCAACTTTTTCCTAAGTCATTATCATTATTAGAATAAGTGGTAATAAAGAAAACGAAGAGGCAGTTAAAATTACAGAGAAGGCCATTTCCCTTAATGGTGACATCTTGTAAAGCTATTTTGAGATGTCCGAATAGGGAAGCTGCCATGGGCGCAGTTACATAGCCAGTCATTGCTTTACATGAACTCATTTGTTAGCTGCCATGTGGGTGCTGGGAACCGAACCCGGGTCCTCTGGAAGAGCAGACGGTGCTCTTAACCGCTGAGCCATCTCTCCAGCCCCATGAACTCATTTGTGTGTGCAGTTATCTCAGCTTATTCCATGTGGATTTGTGTGATGAACAGCACAGTTTGGATATAGAATGTTAAGATGGGCTTGGTTGCTCAGGTCTGTAATCCAGTATGCAGGAAGCTGAGGCAGGAGGATTGCTTTGAGTTTGAGGCTAATCTGGGGTATATAGTGACTTCTGTGCTAGGCAAGGCTATAGAGTGAAACCTTGTCTCAAAAAACCAAAAATCAATTAACTAACCAGCCAAACAAACAACCCCAACTTATTCTCACAGTTTCTAAAAGCATGGATTTTTTTTTCATTACCAGAAGCTCCTCATCTACAGCCCTTTACAACCTTGATTTCTATCTCTTTAATATTACCACTTAAAGACCATTCTAAAAAAATGCAGTTGTAGATCTTTAGCTTCATGGGACAGGATTTCTATTTCCATTTAGCACAGTGCCCTGAAGATGCATTGTCTGTTGTTTGTATCTGTCGATCTGTCTCTTTAGATGCTTGCAGTGTTCCATGATATGGCAATGACATGGTTCAGTCATGGGATGAAAGGCATCTGCTAGGTTCTATTATTAAGATTGCTATAAACATTCATGTGCATGTATGTGTATATTTGTGTATGTGTGAGTGTGTGTTTATACATGTGAATGTGGGTGTATGTATGTGTGTACATGTGTGAGAGAGTATTGTGTATGTCTGTGTGTGTGTATGTATGTACGAGTGTGTATATGTGCATGTGTGCACATGAATACACAGCACAGGCCATATATGCCTTCTCTCTGTGGTAACTTTGTAATATTGTATCTTATAGTAAGCACATGGTTTGTTCTCAATGAAGCTGCTGGAACTATTTTTGAAATAGCGGGAGGTCTCAGATTCCCTTAGCACTATGCACCATTCATACAGCATTTGCAGCTGTCTCCATTGTTCACATGGTCTTTTGTGGAGGTGTGCAGAGACCATTTGCATTTCCCTGATGTCTGAAGTTTGCCCAAGTGTTCACTTGTGTTCATTTGCTGTTTGTGTATCCTCTGCAGTGAAATGACTGCTCATATATTTTACATATTTGATAGGTAGATTTTGTACAATTTTGACTATTGAGAATTCTTTGTGTATCTTACTTAGGAGATCTTCACTGAACGTTATTTGAAAAAGGTTTAAACTATCCTGGCTTGTTTTGCAGTCTTATTCCCAGTTTCTGCTCTCAGGATAAAACTTTCCTACTTTCAAAAGGCTTAATTTATACATCTTTTTATATTATAAATTGTGCTTTTGGTATCAAGTGGAATGATATTTTCAAAAGATGTAGGAGTTGGCTGGGACTGGTGTTATAAAAATAACTTGTAGATCAACTACAACATACTAAAATGTTAAGTGGTCTCTTTATTCTCTACGGGCAAAGGATGGTCTCCTTCCTTGTTTGAGCAACAGCAGTCTGAAGACTTTCCAAGTTGAATTCTCCATATGCTGTTAACATCTGTAAAGGAGGCAGAGATAGGCCTTAGGTGTCAGTTATATAGGCACAGAACAAGCCTGAAAGAGCCCTGGGCTATCCACTAGAATTAATGAATGACATCCTCTGGCCTATTCAAAGAACCCAGCTCATTTCATGAGATAAATTTCAGGACCTTGTCACCCTGGCTTCTAGAGAAGGACACTTCTGATTAATGCTTGCTTGCCCCTGGGATCTTGAGACGTGGCAGAGGAGACCTGTCTGGTTGACAGATGACTTGTGGTCTCACAGTTGACCTTGCTGCAAGGCTGCTGTTTGAGGAGCAAGACAGAGGAGAGATGAAGCCACCATGCAAATTAAGGGCTGGTACATGCCACAGAGTAGAGAGAGCCTTAACAACTACTGCTGGGTTAAAGCCTAGTTGACAGGACGTAAGCAAAAGTCTATTGCTTAACCATGCTGTATTTAGTCATTGGTATTATTGGTGGTTTGGAGGATGGTGCTTGGAGGTGAAGATTGAGGCTGTGGGTGGGGTGGGGGACTGTACTACAAGAAGAGCATTCTAAGTGTGAGAAATGATGAGATCTACCAGAATCACAGTCTAGGATATGATCTTGGGACAATGTGTGATTTCATGCTTTTATATATGGTCTTTGTAACTATTGATGTTAATGTGAGCAAAGCAGAAAGAGATTGGCTCTCACTCTCTCTATAGCCAATGCTGGCCTCAAGATCATTGCAATCCTCTTACCTCTGTGTGGTGGTTTGGATGAGAATGGCCCCATGGCCAGGGAGTGACAATATTTGAAAAGTTAGGAAGTTGATCTTGTTGGAGAATGTGTGTCACTGGGTTTTGAGGTTTCAAAAACTCACTTCAAGCCCAGAGTCATTCTCTTCTAACATTTTAGGAATCTGAATGTAGAATTCTCAGCTCCTTCTCCAGCACCATGTCTGCCTGTATGTTGCCATACTTCCCACCATTATGAAAATAGACCAAACCTCTGAAACTGTAAGCCAATGCCAGTTAAATATTTTTCTTTATGAGAGTTGCTGTGGGAGTGTTACTTAGCAGAAAAAAAAAAAGGAGTTGCTGTGGCATCTCTTCACAGTAATAGGACACTGATTCAAACACTCAGCCTCCCATCTACTAAGATTCCAGACCTGAGCCACTACAGTTGAATTGTTTTTGCTTTTGTTTTTGAAACTATTCTGAGTATCTTGCCAAGGCTGATCTTGAACTTGTTGACCCTGCTTCCTCAGCCTCAAACGATTACAGCCAAGCGCCACCATGCCAAGCCCATGTTGATTCTTTCACCTGATTCACTGCAGCTGATTCTTCTAGTACTCTAAGAACTTGGGCACTCCCTTGAACTTTCAAGTCATTTTTGCATAATATAAAATAAAAAAGGTAAATAGTATTCATTGCCTAGAAATAATTAGCATGCTGATTTTTTATTCTAATTCACACTTAAGCCTTTTGCCGCCTTTCCTATCCCCAGTCAGGTAGGTGCATCAGGAAAACCTGCTGTAGAGAAAGGATCTGGGTAGCTGTTTCTGCTGATAGTTCCAGGTAGAAGATGAGAAGGCAGATGGAGGTACTTAACATGGAAGCTGGCTCTAAGCAGTCCCCCAGGTTCTGAAAATGTTGTCTCTCTTTCTTAGGATGCTCTGCTTGATTCTTTAGGGGTTCCCCATTCCCATTCCTGTTACCCATCTTGCAGCCAGAACCATTAGTATCTCTTCTGGTCACTTGTTCCACAGCCTTTGGAAATTGACAACACCCTCAGAT
This sequence comes from Sigmodon hispidus, assembly GCA_004025045.1. NCBI lineage: Eukaryota > Metazoa > Chordata > Mammalia > Rodentia > Cricetidae > Sigmodon > Sigmodon hispidus. The sequence goes on along the minus strand of PVIH01001140.1, from coordinate 96,253 downwards.
GTCTGGGTCAGTAATTCCCCATGATGATGAGTTTGTCCCTCTGGGGACATTTGGCGATGTTGTCATGAGGCTTAGGTCAGAGATGGCACTAAGAGCCTGGTGTGCTGTACAGCAAACAGTGATTTGCCTCAAAACAACTAGGGAACAGTAAAGGAATGGAGAAAGAGTGATAGAAGATGGTTAGGATCAAAGTGTGATATATGCAGGCATGAGATTCTATTAACCTGTATAATTAATATGCATTTACAATCACAGTTAAAAGGCAATAAAAATACTTCTCAGCTAGTCGTAACAGAGAGATGTGCACATTAGCCCTTGAGCCTGGAAAACTCTCATATATCTTTTGCTCTGACAAATCCTAGGCTTGAATGTGGGCATCACTGATGTCCTAGTCCTTCAGATTTCTCACCCATCTCCCTCATGCTGGAGTTCTCTGAATGGTCCTATTAAAATTCTTCTTCTTCTCTTTAGGGCAGGGATACATGATCCAACTCTCTTTAAAGATGTCACACCCATGAATCTTTCCTCTTTCTCCATTTGTATTCCCTGGGTTTAAGCTTACCTAACTGATTATTATAAAACCTCTCAGTAATTAGTCACCATAGTAATCTGGTGTAATATGTTAGCACAGAACCTCTGTTGTATATGGTGTGCATTTGTTGATGTGTGATTGACACGATTGGCTTGGGTCCCACTGGCCTGAGTTTGTCCATGTGTATGGGGTCAATGGCCACTTTCTGACTTTCTGTTCTAGAATGGCTTTGGTGAATTTGCTGGTTAACTTTTCCTCTTTTTTTTTTGTCAGTTGGACTCAAACTAGTGTCATCTGAGAAGAGGGAACTTCAATTGAGATGGGCTTGTAGGACATTTTCTTGATTGATATAGTGGGCCCAACTCAACAGAGGCAGTACCATCCCTGAACTGATGGTCCTTTGTGTATAAGCAAGCTGAGCAAGCCAGGAGGAACATTCTTTCTTGGCTTCTGCATCAGTTTCTGCCTTGAGTTCCTGCCCTGATTTTCTTCAATGATAGACTGGATGGGAAAGTATAAGTTAGGTAAACCCTTTCCTCTCCAACTTACTTTGGTCATGATGTTTTAGCAAAGCAACAGAGAGCAAACCAAGACAGTGGGATAATGGCTGTATGTCCATTCATTCTCCAGAAGGTTTTCTGGGGAGCATTCTCATAGCAATGATGGAGGATGAAGATTACAAGCAAGTGTATTCATGAAAACATTCTTTAAGCCCTGCCTGTGTCATTCCTATGGCATCTTGCTAATCAATATCTTCCTCACCAAAGCAATTCACATGGTCGGGTCTCAGGATCTGTACCTACAGAGTCAGGGTACTGCTTGGGAAAAGGGGTGAAATTTTGGTGTCTTTGGTGCAAGACGTCTACTTGCTTAAACTTGTAACAAATTTACTTAAGAATATGGTAAAAAAAATTCTTAGCTTCAAGGCTTAGCTAAAATGTAAGCTAGGAGATTTCCTGAGAGCTTCAATCATGAGCCCTCAAAAATTTGAGCTAGGCACCTTCTAGAAAAGATAAACTTTGGACCTACAATAGAAGAATGGCCCTAGATGGTAGTGTCTTACTCCCCAGGGCTGTATCTCTCTGCCTTGGAAACTACTGTGGCCTATCTTTCCTGACAAAGGCATTGCATCTTCAACTATAGTTATTACCCAAGGGCAGGAATCCTGATTTCCTTTGGAAAAACAGGAGGCTAGGGAAGGACCCAATCTAGCTATGTATGAGAGGGGACGGGAAGTGGACAGTTCTGAATTCATATGGGCAACAGAGCTGAAAGCAACGTACACCAGGAGTTCAGAACTCTTATGAATCCCCCTTCCTTCCCACCAAACATCACAAAAGCAGACCTTCACCATGCTGTATTCAAGGCATAATGTAAGTGACTTACTGGCTTGATGATTTTCATTTTTCTAAAAAAATTTTTTGGAATAAGTGGTTCTTGTGTAACTGAGGAGAGTGAGGCTTAGAAAAAAGCTTGAATAGTAAAGGTCATGGTACTGGTAACTAGCATGGGGAAGTGAATCTGGATCTCCTATCCTGAGTTTGGACTTGGAAGACAAATGTCAAGCCAATTTCTTCCTCCTCTACCCTTTCTCCCTCCCCCTTTACCCTCCCGCCCTTCCTTCCTCCCTCTCTACCCCCTTTCTGCAACCCTCTCTTTATCACTCCCTTCCTCCTTCCATTTTCATCAAAGAAGTTGATTGATTCCTATAAAGCACCAAGTGAATTCTATCTGTTCAAACACTGCCCCTCCACCCCATACCTGCATCACTCAGAGATGTGTTTTCTTTGCCCCCTTTAGACCACTTAATTACATTCTCCCTTCTTTTGGAGGAAAGCTGACATGTAATTATTTTCATGATTAACACTCCTGTGCAGCTAATTGTAATTATGCCTTATAATCACAGTTATGATCGTCAATTACTCATTCCTGCCTCATTTGAATGTTTTTCTTTATCCGAGCTTCACCAAGTTGATGGAGCTAATGTTCTCACTTAAGCATGTGCCCCACCCCCCCAGGAACACCCTCCTCCCCACAGAGTTTCCAACCATGTCATTACTTTGGCCTTTTCTGTCCTAACTTTTGTTATTTTCCCACAATTCCATCATGACTTACTCCTCACTGCCCCTTGTTTCTCACTCCTGGATTGACTCCCTGACTCTCCTTCTGTTTCCTGTGGCTAAAAGGAGCTAGGATTTTGGGGATGTCTGAACACATGATGCTTATGTGTGGACAGATGTGTGAGAACAATTTTTAGGTTACAGATATTCACAGGTCTGTGGAGAGGACAATGTGGCACAGAGTCACAGAGCTGTTGTGCTTAGGAACAGAGTATAGAACCCAAGGCTGTGGGCAGGAGAGTTTGTAGGGTTTAGAGGGTGGAGTGTCCTTTGGTTCTTACTGAGGAAAGCAATGGAATTGCTGAACTAATCTATTGAGTTGACAGGGAACTAGACCTGGATACTGGGGTTAAGCAGGACCTGAGCCTCATGATTATGATAAAGAGGGTTGTTTGGCTCTGAGTCTTCTGTAGGAGTGGGGACAGGAAGTTGCTTTGACTATTTGAGGATTTCAACTGATACTGAGGTAGCACATAATACTATGCTTTTCTGACTTTGGAACAAAGCTATAAATTGTACAATTATAGGCTCAGGCCCTGGAAATAAACATAGACCTCAGCTCTAGCTGTGAAGCTTTTTGATCATGGAAAATTATTTAACATTTCTGTTGTAAAAGATTTCTGACCCCATTTGGGCCAGAGGTCTGACCTGTCCACAGTGGCTTCCCCCCTCAATGACTTAGATGCTTATATTAATTTCTTTTTTCTGATTTTTTATTATGAATAAAGTCAAAGTTTTTATCCATCTATCCCCTTGTTCAGACTCCCTCCCACCTCTCCCAGTCACCCACTTTTCTCCCTATCACTTTATCTCCTCCCCAGCAAGGACAGGAGGTCCCAAGGTCCTAAGGTGGCTTAGTTCATCATCCACTCCAGGCAGACCCACTTTCCTCACCACAACATCAAAACTGGGTCAGGTGTTCCTCTGGAGGGAATGAGCTCCAAGGTGCCAGTCCAAGGTGTTGTTTCAGATCCCAAGCTGTTCAGTGGTTGTGGTTTGCAGCTTGGACATGCTTTGCTTTTTGCTTTTTGGTTTAGAGTCCACTAATGAGTGAGTACATCCCCTGCTTATCTTTCTGGGTTTGAGATACCTCACTCACTAGAGTTTTTTGCTTAGTTCCAGGTTGATTTCTTTATGTCCTGAAATAAAAGTATGTTGCTTTGAGTGCCTTTGGGGCCTCCCCGAGAAAGAGATCACAGGGAGGTAGGCTGTATCTGGCAGTGAGATTTTTATTTAATAATCCATGTCCACTTATGTGGGTACCTCATGTCAAACTCCAATTGCAAAAGAATGTTCTATTTCTAATTAGCTTGTAACAAGACAACATTTCTCCTTTCTTTGAATGAGATTTAATGACACCCAGCGAGAAAGACAGAAAAGAATTCCAGACAAAGACTTCAAAAGATTGTAACTATATCTAAATAACCAAAGAAGATATGAATATACTACAAGAGAACAAAAACAAAGAGCTGAATGAAGAAAGTCAATGTAACATATGAAAATAGAATTCACTAAAGAGAATTGATAAAGAAAAACCAAACTGAAATGATGTTGGAAATGAAAAACTTGATAAGCCAAATATAAGCCTTAGTGAAAAGCCTCACTAATAGAATGGATGATGTGCATAAATTCCTGAGGATTAGTTTAAAAAAAAAATGCATGTAAATACATGTGGTAATCTGTGAAGGCTAGTTTTAGGTCAACTTGACACCAGAGTCATCTAAGAGGAAGGAATCTCAATTGAGAAAATGTCTCCATAAAATCTGACTGTATGCAGGGCATTTTCTTAATTAGTGGATGATGAAGGAGGACCTAGCTAGCCTATTATGGATGATGCCTCCTCTCGCCTTGTGGTCCTGGGTTTTATAAGAAAGCAGGTAATGCTAGGCAGTGATGGTGCATGCCTTTATTCCCCTCATTCAGGAGGCAGAGGCAGGAGCGAGCAATGAGAAATAAGCCAGTAAGCAGCATTCCTCCATGGCTTCTGTATTAGATCCTGCCTCCATGCTCCTGTCCTATTTGAGTCTCTGTACTGGCTTCTTCCTTCAGTGATGAACAGTGGTGTGGAAGTTTAAGCCAAATTACCCGCACCCACACCCTTGATTTTGGTCATGATATTTCATCACAGTAACTAACTAGGACAAGCACTACTAGATCCTAGAGAGTTTAGGGATGGATTTCCCGAAAAAACAAAAAAATAAAAACCCATTGGGAGAGCTGAAAGTGAAAGCCCTTCACTGAATACCCTTGGTTTGAGTGCATAGTCTGACAGCCATCACTAACCCCAACCCATCATTGTCTTGGATCTACCTGTAGTGTGAATGTGTAGCACCTAGAAAGCAGCCCTGAGATAGAGACGAGGGTGCAAAGTTTGTTAGGGAGGGTTAGATGGTTCCAGTGGGCTATGGGCAGAAACCAAGAATTGGCTGGAAGGAGACCCCGGGCTATTTTATAGTTACGACAAAGACCTAAGCAACTGGACAAGAAGGTCTGAAGCTAGCTTGGCCCTTTAGGGGTATCCTTATTGAGAAAGCAGGCTTTATAATGTGATATGGAGTCAAATCTACAATGTGCTGAAGCTTGCTGTACATTCCACAGTGTGGTGTTGGTCTGCAGTATGGTGTGGGGTCTGCAGAGTGCAGTGAGGTTTGCAGTGTGGTGTGGGGTCTTCAGAGTGCAGTGAGGTCTGCAGTGTGGTGTGGGTTCTGCAGAGTGCAGTGAGGTCTGCAGTGTGGTGTGGGTTCTGCAGTGTGGTGTGGGATCTGCAGAGTGCAGTAAGGTCTGCAGAGTGCAGTGAGGTTTGCAGTGTGGTGTGGGGTCTTCAGAGTGCAGTGAGGTCTGCAGTGTGGTGAGGGTTCTGCAGTGTGGTGTGGGATCTGCAGAGTGCAGTGAGGTCTGCAGTGTGGTGTGGGGTCTGCAGAGTGCAGTGAGGTCTGCAGTGTGGTGTGGGGTCTGCAGAGTGCAGTGAGGTCTGCAGTGTGGTGTGGGGTCTGCAGTGTGGTGTGGGGTCTGCAGAGTGCAGTGAGGTCTGCAGTGTGGTGTGGGGTCTGCAGAGTGCAGTGAGGTCTGCAGTGTGGTGTGGGGTCTGCAGTGTGCAGTGAGGTCTGCAGTGTGGTGTGGGGTCTGCAGTGTGCTGTGGGGTCTGCAGTGTGCAGTGGAGTCTGCAGTGTTCTGTGGATTCTGCAGTGTACTATGAAGTCTGTAGTCTACTCTGGGATCTGCAGTATGCTGTAGGGTCTGCAGTGTGGTGGGTCTGCAGTGTGCTGTGGGGTCTATAGTGTACTGTGAAGCCTGTTGTAGAGTCTGCAGTGTGTGGTGGGGCCTGCAGTGTGTGATATATTCTGGGCTGTGGTGTCAGGGTCTGTAGTATGGTAGGGGATGTGCAGAGTGCTGTAGAATCTGAAATGTGCTACAGAATCCCATTAATCCAGGGCAGATGATGGCCTGGGCACATCCTGCATAGCAACACTGTTCTGTGTCAAATTTCCTCCCCTCTAACAGCAAATTGTTTCTCAAAAATAAGGCTAGATACAGAGAAGAAATAAACAAATTAGAGAGGAAAGAGCCCGAGGCTGCTGTGAAGCTTGCTGTATTCACTCCCACTTTTTTGACCCAACTATTTTATCTTGGGAGTCTCAAAAATAGATCTTTTATGAACTATGAATGTTCTGAACCCTGGAAGTTATAAGCTGAAGGAGAGGAGAGTAGAATTGTGGTTTTCTTTATGAATACCGCTTATTCATTGTCTGTTCTAGACATGTCTGAGAGTGGAGTGCTGACGTCCTGCCAGTCACATTGGGATGCTGCATGGGGTGCTCTTTATTCCCCAGCTGACAAGCCTTACAGGTATCCCCTGTGTGAAGACCCGAGTGAGCAGGAGTCTGTTGTCATTTGTGTAGGTCAAAGCCACATTATTTTCTGTCTTCTCTATTTCCAGGCTCACCTGCCTATGATGGAGAATAAGAGAACAGTGGTTTTTCTGCAAGGCAAATAGACATTTTTTTCCCCCTGGGAGAAGATAATGGAATTTGATGTACAAAAATTTTGTACATAAATAGGCCCCTTCAAGAAGGACAAGAGTGAGGGGGTAATGTGTGATTGAAGGGGTAATGTGCGTGCAGACATGCATGTGTATGTACACGAGTATGCATGAGCTATGGATGATTTACGTAGGAATAGTGGCTATAGGCTATCAAATGCTCAAATTAAGAGGTAATTCCATGTTTCTTGTTTTGCTTTGTTTCTTTGAGACCAAGTCTTGCTATGTAACCCAGTCTAGCCTCAAACTCCAGGTCCTCCTGCCTGAGCCAATACAGCCTCGGATTCCAGATGTGTGGAATTAACTGGCACCATGCCCAGTTCATTCCATCCTTTTCCACATCAAGTCATGTAATTTTTGAAAGGTATTTCTGTACTAGAGTTTGTTCCAACTTAAATTCAGCCCATGTTTCTCCTCACCTCTCATCCAGTTGAGTGTACTGGGGGAGAGCCCCAACTGCAGAGAGTTTCTATTACCTATTCTGAAGAAGTCAGTGTTTTCTTCAGATGAATAAAGAGCAGACCTCTAACCCTGAGGTGATGGCTTTATTAATAAAGCTACAGGACAATATTTGTTGTGGGTGCTAATGTGGTCCAAAAGTCTTCTTCTTGGCACCTCATTACTTTGGACACTTTTATGTTTTGTATAGGTTCTTGCTGTGACATTTGTGACTCTTGAATGCTTCAGTGGTTTGTGTCCTGAGGATTCTTCTCAAAGCCACTAAGTAATAGTGACACAGACCTGGTTGCTTCAGAGGAGCATCCTCACCAAGTAAGGCTGTCTGCCTGGCAGAGATATCTTACAATGCTTAATGTCCTAATTTAATTGAATCAGAACTTAAAAATTCATTTCATTTTTAACTATATATGTGTATCTCTGTGTGTCTATGTATTGGTGCCACCAGAAGCTAGAATTACAGAATCCCCATGGTACTGGAGTTCCAGGCAATCATGAGGCACTGGACATGGATGCTGGGAAAAACTTGGGTCCTCTGGAGGACCATTAAATGCTTTTAACCACGGAACCATCTCTCTCTCTCCAGATCCTGGATCAGAGTTTGTATTAGAGTTGGAAGGCACTTCACTGCATTATTTGGACGAATATAAAAGTTCAAACTTAGGAAGGCAAAGTGGCTTGGCTAATAAATAAATACAAATGCTGCCTACAAGAAAATGAGAACCCAGGGCTCTATGACCCTACCCCAGGATGCTATCTGTACTTCTGGTCTTATGGTAGTCAGTATTATTTTGGTAGTCAGTATTGCTTACTTAGATCCTTATGCTTACTTACCAAATAACTATAAGTAATTCATAACAGGTTTTCTATTTATATTTGGTATTTTTTTTAATCTAACTTATTTGCAGAAACTAAGGATGGCAATTGCTCCCTCAATTACACATGAGAGATTAAATTTTTTTTCTGGTTTGCTTTGTGTTGCTATGATCAACACTATCACCAAAAGCAGCTCAGGGCAGAAAGGGTTTATTTGGATTACTGTTTGCAGTCCATCATGGACGGAAGGCTGGACAGGAACTCAGGTAATGAACTTGGAGATAATAACTGAAGCAGTGGTCAAGACTGGCCTGTAGAAGTAGTGTATTGACTTGTTCCCAGGCTTATGTTCAGCTACATTTCTTATACTTCCTGGGAACACTTGCTAAGGGTGATGTTACCCACAGTGGGCTGGGCTCTCCTATAGCAATCATTAACCAGGAACATGCACCACAGGCTTGCTTATTGGCTAATTTTATGGAATCATTTCTCAGTTGATGCTCTCTCCTCCAGTCTGACCCAAGTTTGTGTCAGGCTGACAAAACCTAACTGATATAGCCCTTAACATGGGCTGGAGAAATGTCTCAGAGGTTAGGAACACTGGCTGTTCCTTCAGAGGTCCTGAGTTCAATTCCCAGAAACCACATGGTGGCTCACAACCATCTACAGTAGGGTCTGATGCCCTCTTCTGTCATAAAGGCATACATGCAGATAGAATGGTTAAGTACATGACTTGCTTGTGGATTTTGAATGGATTGGGAACTTTATTCATTGGTCCTTATTTTGGGATTCTAATACCAGTTATATGCTGGAATAGACTTGGTGACAGAGGCATAGACAAAACTTGCTGCTGCTGATCTCATGAGCTTCCATTTGGTTGGCAAACTGGAAAGTGGGACTGAAGGTACCTCAGCATGTTGGGCATCTGGATGCATGGAAAGATAAACCCTTTGAAAAAAAGATTGTCGAAAAGAGCTTGATGAGGGGACAGCCTTCTGAGAACTGGCTTTATAATGTTCCAAGAATACAAAGAACTCAGAAATGGCTTCTTTGAAATGGAGGACAAGGATTTTAATTGCCTAGCTATGAGTTTCAGCTATCAGATTTTAAAAATGTGGTCAGAATTTGTAAGAGATTTATGGAAATTTCCTTGTTCTGAGGATTTAAAGGAGAAAGTCATTTTTGCTGTTAGCTGAAGAGCTGAACTTCCTGTAAATGATAGGGTGAGGTAATAACTGTGATGCTGGGTTCCAGGAACACTGCCCATTTTCTTGCCATTAACTGAGTCAGGTGATGGACATGTTGCCAGCAACCTTTAAAATATTCTCAAGTGTCCTGTGTCCTTAATGGGCTTTCTTCCTTGCTTCCTTATAAGTACTAATTTTCCCCTTCTTCTCTGTTGTCCATCCTTAAAGCTAATTTCCAATTTCCATCAAATTCCAAGTGGCTGTGAGTATTGAGGCTATTCTAAACATGAAACTTAGCAGATCTAGGGACCTCTTCTGGTCACCTACAGATATCTTGAGAAGACCAGGAAAGTAGGAAGACAAATTTAGTGTCTCAAATCTAGTGAAAATAAGAAGAATAATTGAGCTGGTGGTGTGTCAGCAGAGCATGTACAAGCCTCTGGGGTCCATCCACAGTACCAGATATCAGCAATCCCAGTATTCAAGAGGTGGAGTCAAAAGGATCAGAAATTTAAGGTCATCCTCAACTACATATGAAGTTCAAGGCAAGCCTAAGATATGTGAGAGTCTGTCTTACAAAACAAAAACAAAACGACCCCCCTCAATCCTCATGGTTTGAAACCCAACACCCTGCCACCAGTAAAACAGATACTTCTCTAAGAAGGATGGAAAAAGAAGGTACTAGTTGAAGTGTCCCCCATTCACCTTCTAGCTCTGTTTAGCAAGTGGCCTGCATTAGCTCAGTCTTTAGTGAAATACTGTAATTGCAATAGCAAGTCTATAGGTCTATATTTAAAGAAAATTGTTCCCAACATTATAGCAACAGAAAATAAAAACAAATTTACACCCACCAGGTGAAAGCAGTTTTCATACATAGCATTAAGTGTTTATAACTCCATGTATGCACACTGTACATGTAAATAAGAAAAGAAAAATTTAGAGAACTAAATGGGATGAATATGTTGTTTTTAAGCACACAACAGTTATTTTAGTTTCATATAGAGTTGGAAGAAAAAGGAACTAAGTGAATTTATAGACTCTGTTGAATTTGTAAAAATCCTTACACTAAGAGTTAATAGTTTTTAAAAGGTCCCCTTTAAGGTGATGATTAAGGGAAACATGTAGAACTTGACTGTTGTGTATGATGTGTAACTCCACATTTCCATTTTGGACGAAACAAGTGACTCTTTGCCACGATGATGAAGAAATTAGTGTCCGAACAGCTCTCCTGACAGACTTCCCAATTCCTTCCTCTGATTACTATTTTGACTACATTTACATTTTACTCTGTGGCCATAATCCACACAGTTCAAAAGCTGTTTGTAAGAGCTGTAAAATCCCATAGGATGTAACACAATTCTCAATGGCATCTCTTTCTTCTTCCTTCTGTGTCTTCCTGGAGCTGAGTCCTCATCCCTCCCCTCTGCTGCCCCTGCTCTTCTCACACTGCTCTTTGGGGCTTGACCTTGTGTTGTTTGTATCAAAAGGTGTTTGTCTTTTTTCTCACTTTGTTACATGTAGGCTATAATTTCAAAATATTTGTTAGATTAACTTTCTGAGACTTCTGTTTTGTGAAGATAGTTCTTTTTTAAAAGATTTTATTTTGATTTTAATTGTGTGTGTGTGTGTGTGTGTGTGTCTGTCTGTCTGTCTGTCTGTCTGTCTGTCTGTGAGTGAGTGCAGGTGTCCTTGGTAGCCAGAAGTGCATGTCAGATCCTCTGGAATTACACGTGGTTGGCATTTGCCCAATATAGATGCTGGAAACTGATCTTCTGTCCTTCAAAAGAGCAGTATGTGTTCTTAGTCCCTGAGCCATTTCATCCCCAAAGATAGATTATTTAAAAATATTTGTGGAGCATGAGGTGCAGATCAGTAGTACAGCACTTCCCCAGCACATACAACACACAGCATTGTGAGTTCAATAGGGGAAGGGTTTAGTAGACTTCACCCTCCCTTGAGAGTCTATTCTATAGACACTGGGAGAGAAAGAGACTTTTTTTTTTTTTTTTTTTTTTAACAGTGATGTAGCTACTTGAAAGGCTTCCAGAAATATCCTACCACCCATGCTCCTCTAAGAAACACTGATGAAAATCATTGAGTCACAGAAACAGGAGAAGGAAAGAAATCAGAAGAAAGATGGAGGTGGAGAGTGTGGAGGTGAGAATTATCTGGGAAATGGGGGAAGATCAGTGGGAGTGGTAAAGACCAGAGAGGGTAATGGTGAGTGAATATGCTCAAAATATATCATATAAATATATGGAAATGCCATAATAAACTCATTACAATATTTAATTATTACATACTCATAAAATATCAAAAATTGTGAGTTGTTCCATTTGATAAAATCTGTTTGTTGCTGACAAATACTGGAAAAGCGACCAGAAATAAATTTGAGGGGTTGAGACCTTTGCACATTTTATAGTCTAAAATTACATTTAAAATGAAAACTGTTCCTTATAGTTTAGAATTATACAATCAACACAATGCTCAATTCCAACATTTAGGCACAAGAATTCTTAGCAATTGAGTTCTTACAATCTCGCTTTTATTTATAGAAAAATAACTATTAACTTTAAAAATAGAACCCTGATTGTGGTGCAGTATTGTTTGTAATCTTATTTTAAAGCATGTAATATACTGAGAAATATTTTTGCCTATTGTTTAAGTGACTATAGCTTTTTAAACCAATTCAGAAAATGTGAGACTCAGGATAGTCTGAAATAACATCCTCAGGTAACCCTTTCAAGTGGCTGAGAATTTACTTCAGTTGAATTATTCTGTAGTGCTGAGGACTGAACCCAAGACTTCAGGCATACTGAACATACATTCTACCAGTCAGTCACACCCTTCTCTGTTAGCTCCCAGAACCTTTCCTATATTATTAATTTTATTAAACAGAGGGTAGGGTTAGATTCAAAAGCATAGATGAATATGAATAGCTTATTTTTCTTTTTTAGAACAAGAGTTGAGAGAAGTAATGACTGCCATAGAAACAGTGATAGCTTTTCTGACTTTGGTTGTATCTTTCAGTATAATGCACCCCACATGAGAAGAATGGTTTGCATAAATCACATGCTTCCCAAAGCCTTACAGATATCTCAAATGTACGAAGATAGATGGGGAAGCTTATGTACATCCTCTCTGTTTCAGTTGCACTTTCGTTTAATGAAGGTCTAAGTCAATGGTATGCATAAATGTTTTAAAACATGTTAACTTCTCTATATAAATATTTCCTTCATTGATCTACAGATGATGCTTGAAGTTGAAGCCTCATAGTAATGCCAAGGTCTACAGTAGAAAGTGTCTGCTAACATGTCTGGAGCTTCAAGGGCAGACAGGTGCAGTGCTTCTTTCTTTTAGACTACCCACGCATATTAATGAAGAGTTGAGAAAGAAATGGTGAAATGCCTGTACTAGTTCCCTAGAGATGCTGTATTAGTCAGGGTTCTCTAGAGTCACAGAAATGATGGGAAGAATCTTTTTCTCTCTATAAAAAAAATTTATTGGAATGACTTACAAACTATAGTCCAGCTAATCCAACATTGGCTAGTTGTAAATAGAAAGTCTAAGAATCTAGTTGCTCAGTCCTGTATGGCTGGGTATCTCAGCTGGTTTCTGTATATGCTGGAATCCTAAAGAACAAGGCTCCAATGCCAGTGAAGGAATGGGTATGCTGGCAAGGTGGGGCATGCAGGGGAAGAATGAATGAGCCTTTTCCTGTTCCCATGTCCTTATATAAGCTTCCAGCAGAAGGTGTGACCCAGATTAAATGTCTTCCAATCTCAAGATTCAGATCACAAGTGTGTCCTCCACACTTCTCCATTTTGGATTATAGTTCATTTCAGATATAGTCAAATTGATAACCAAGATTAGCTATCACAGATGCCTTAAGCTACCACAAACAAATAGGCCTAACACAACTGAAAATTTATTTCTTCGGAATTCTGCAGGGTAGAAGTCCAAATCATCAGGGCCATCCTCTTTTGAGGTCTCTGGATAGAATCTCTCATTCTTACTTATCTTGACAGCTATTATTCTTTGGTATTCCTGATTCAGTAGTAGTATGCTGTGGGATGTCTTTCTGTGTGCTGTGAATTACCATTGAATAATAAAGAAACTGTTTTGACCTATGACAAAGCAGCTTATAGGCAGGCAGGAAATCTAAGCATAGATAAAGGGGAAGAGGGTGGAGTCACCCAGAGATGCTGTACACTGCCTCTGAGAGCAAGATGTGAAAGTACAGGTAAGTCATGAGCCACGTGGCAAAACATAGATTAATAGAAAAGGGTTGAGTTAAGATGCAAGAGGAAGCTAACAAGAAGCCTGAGCCATAGGCCGAACAGTGTATAATTAATATAAGCCTATGTGTGATTATGGAGACTAAGCAGCTGTGGGTCGTCTGGACCTCAGGGCTAGTGGGGCCAGAAATTTCTTCTACAGTGGCATAACTCAAATTCCTGCCCTGATTCACTTGTCCTTCTTTTGCATCCTTACATTGCTTCTTTGGTTACTTATTTATCTTTGGGGTGATGGGGATAAAAATCCCAGGCCATGTATATTATGTTAGTGGTCTGGCACTTAACTGACATCCTAAGTCCCTTAAGATCCTTTTCCAGGGATTCTGGTCATGTTGGAATGATGGTCTATCATACTCTTGCATGATCTCTCTTAAGTAATTGCATCTGCAGCAACTACTTTCTCAAAGAAGTCCCATTCTGAGGTGCTTTCACTTTTGTTAGATGACACAATTCACCCTGTAGCAAGCGGTCCTGAAGAAACTAGCTGTGGATGTAATGATTTATGAACTAACAGCGAAGTGTCTCACAGATGTTATGCTTTTCTTTCTTTTCCACCAAACCTATACTTTTTTGATGACAGTGAGGAAAAGGGCAAAGGAAATGATATGATACTTGATTTTTTTTTTTTTTGAGAGATAATGATTCTTACACAGATCTAGCGGTCAGAAGCAATTTTTAAAAAATAGGCACCATCCCAAGGCTTAGCATAGCATTTACAGTTTACAGAATGCTGTCACATGCATTATCACCTTGACCCTGACAAGGCTCCTGAGAAATGGGTGATGAGCTGTTGCTACTTTCTCCATTTACGAAAGTGGAATCAGAGATTAAATTGGGTTATACATGTAGTAGGAGGTATACTTTCTGCTATCAGATTCCTTTTTTAAAACTACCCATGGAAGTTTGGGCCTCTCCCTTCCTCCCACCTTCCCCCCCCCCCCACTCCTGTGTTACACGAAGCAGATACCAATATGCATTTCGTTAGGCAACACAGACAAGGTGAATCCCTGGGAGACAACAGGAGTGACTAATGACCATTCACTTCAGCATGTCTGAGCACCCCTGGGACTTCTACCAGCTTTGGAATTCTCTTTTCAACAGGGCAGATTCCACAGAAACCCTGTGTGTCTCCTTGAGACTTTCTTTTCACAGGTGAAGAATCACATGTGCATTTCCTTCCATCCAAACTGGCTTAGTCCCGTTGGGCTGCTATGATGAGGTGACTCAGACTGCACATTTTATAAGCAACAAAGACTTGCAGCCTTGAGCACTAGAGGTTGGAAATCCCAGTATCAAAGTCAGAAGCAGTGTCTCTTGGGTTTTCCTTTTGCACAGATGTTACTTTCTCCTGTCTTTACATGGTAGACTAGTGGAAGGGTATTATTTTTGAGACAGATCCTCTCTCACTATGTTTCCCAGGCTGACCTAAAATTTCTGATCCTTCTACCTTCATTTTCCTTGTGCTGGGACCAGGATTCTTTTATAAGTGCACCTTTCCTACTCACTGGATAGAGCCCTTCAGACCTAATGGCTTTCCAAAGGCTTCACTTCTTAATATTATACCAGAGGTGAGGTCTCAGCATAGGAGTTAATTTTTTTGTGGATGGGAGAGGAAGTAATAGCTAGTGTAGTTCAGGCTGGCCTTGACCTCCCTATGTAGCTGAAGATGACTTTGAACTTCTGATACTTCCACCTTCACCACATAGGTGCTGGGATTATAGCATTTCCATGTTAAGTTTTTATGCAGTGCTGGGGATTGAACTAGGGGTGTTGTGCATGCTAGGTGAGCACCTAACAACTGAACTGCACCTCTAGCACTGAAAATGTGAGTTTTGAAGGACACAAACATTTGGATCACAATAATGCAAAAGTAATGTGTGGTTTTGGAATATGAAGCAAAACAATATTAAGCAACACACACTGAGCAGAACTCAGTCCCTTGCTGTTTTCATTCCATGGAAGGGCTTCTCTTGTGTGGTGGTTTGTAGTGGGATTCAGGTGTTATTTAGTAGCTCCTGAAAATTAGGACCCCCCCTTACAGGGCATGGCCTGAAGGAAAATGGCCTGCAAAGGGAGTAGCACTATTAGGAAGCATGGCTTTGTTGGCAGCAGTATGTTACTGTGAGGGTAGGCTTTCATGTCTCCTGTGTTCAAGCTACTCCCACTGTAGACAGTTCACTTCCTGTTGCTTGTGGACCAAGATGTAGAACTCTCAGCTCCTTCTTTAGCACCATATCATGTGCCTGTATGCTCCTAGATTCCCACCGTAATGATAATGGAGTAAACCTCTGAAACTGTGAGCTACCCCAATGAAATATTTTTCTTTATAAGAGTTGTCATGGTGATGGTGAATTTTTATGGAAATAAAAACCCTAACTAAGACATCTTGTAAATCTATATTTTTATTCTCTGCAACCCCATCTTGGTTCAAGGTTGCTGTCTTCTGCCTGTATTTTCATATGGTGGGGGAGTGTGCGGTCTCTCTGAGGCACATTTATATAGTCACTGATTTCATATTATGAAGTGGAACTTTCATGAGATAAGGACCTCTCAAGAGACCTACTAAGCCTCCTAGCCCTACACACTAGAAAGAAAGCAGGTGTCATCATTTTGGAGGTTAAAATTTTGTGATAGTTTGTGCTACTGTGAGAAACAATCCTTACAAGGGTGATTTATAAACAGGTGAGTATATTGTTCACTGTTATGGAGGCTGGGAAGGCCAAAGTCAAAGTTCTGAGAGATCTGGTTTTTGGTATGAGCATGGATGGTACTAAATATTTTTGTCCTTGTAAGATAGAGTATATGAGAAAACCTGAAAGGAGGTAGCTATTGTATCTCATTGTCCTGAAGCCTCTACCAGTGATGTAATAACTCCTAAGGCCCTTCCCCTCTTTTCATGAGGATTCTGGGAAATCAAAGGGCCCTATATGTTCTCTTTAATTTTGCAATTAGATCTCACTGTGAATCACAGTCTGCAATTGAGCTCATTTCAACTTCCCAAGACTGAGAATATAGGTAAGCACCACTATCTAGTTTCCATTCCTTAATGTTTTCACATTGGTGATTAAGTTTTAATTATGAATTCTGGCAAGTATATTTAGCAAGATACTAGCAAGAATTTAAGGACACACACACACACTCACTCATAGTTTATGGCACTCTTCATGTCTTATAGACAAGGGAACATACTACATATTGTCCTCTAGATTTTGTTGTTTTTACTCTTAAAGAATCTTAGAAGTTTTGCATAATAAAATATGAAGAAGTTTAAAAAAATTTATATATTATGTATACCGTATACAGAAGAGGGTACCAGATCTCACTCAGATGTTTGTGAGCCACCATGTGGTTGCTAGGAACTGAACTCAGGACCTCTGGAGGAACAGTCAGTGCTTCTAACCTCTGAGCCATCTCTCCAGCCTATGAAGAACTTTTTAATTTGATTTCTATTGTATGCTATGGTGTCAATCCCATCAAATTTTAAATCAGTTCCAAATTGTGGAACACTTAGGTTGACTCAAGTTGGTGTTATATGTACAGTACTGAAAAAGATAAACAACTTGCACATACTATTTAGTGCACACATACATATTTATGAAAATTCTCAGAAATGAGATTGCTGGGTCAAAGGCTAAACACACTTTTTACCTTGACAATTATTTTAGTCAGCTTTGCATTACTATAACAAATACCTGAGGACAATGGGACCTTCTTGTGAGAAGACTCTACCGTGAAATTATTTATTTTATTGAGCTGGAGATCAAAGGCATGGGCTTGCCCAGGTTACACCAGCACTCTACCACTAATCTTAATTTCTAGCTCATGGTGAAATCTTAAAAATAAAAGATTTATTTACAATTTATGGACAATTCTGTTCAATGTGTTTTGATCATATTTACTGTACCTCCCCAACTTTTTCCAGATCTACAGCCTCTTTCCTACCCACTCAACTTTGTGTCTTTTATACTTTTATTTTTCATTAAGATCAATTTGTGTTGCCCAAATATTCTTGACTAACTGGTCTTCCATTGGACCACGGTGGGCTTACTAGGTGTCACTCTATTAGAGAAAATGTATTCTTTTCTGTAGTAGCTGACAGTTGCCAATAGCTACTTGTCTAGGGTTCGAGCTTTGTGTCTAATTTCCCTCTCTGTGCAGTAATTTGGTCTGATTTAGTCTTGCACATGTTGTCACACCTACTGTGAGTTTATCTGTGCAGCTGCCCTGCTGTGTCCAGAAGACACTGTAGTTATCCTGCACCTCTGGCTCTTAAACTCTTTCTACCCTCTCTTTCACAATGAATCCTAAATCCATTTCCGGTGAAATTTTTGTTAGAAAGTAGAAACAGTTCCTTAAAAAAAGGGGTTTATTTAGTTTATGCACATGTGTTTTTGCCTCCATGTAAGTATGTGCACCAAATGTATGAGATGCCCACAGGGGCCCAAAGATGGTAC
Organism: Sigmodon hispidus; assembly: GCA_004025045.1. Classification (NCBI taxonomy): domain Eukaryota; kingdom Metazoa; phylum Chordata; class Mammalia; order Rodentia; family Cricetidae; genus Sigmodon; species Sigmodon hispidus. Next base: position 78,351 of record PVIH01001140.1, on the reverse strand, counting down.
AAAATCCCTTTGAATTAGAATTTCTTTGGCAGTGATGTGGATGCTGGGAACCAAACCTAGGTCCTCTGGAAGACTAGCAAGTGTTCTTAACCGATGAGTAATCTCTCTGCTTTGTAGAAAGGGTCTTTTGATTTCCTTTTCTAACAAACATCTGAGCTAGGTATGTTTATTCCTAAATTATAGCTGAGGAAAGTGAGAAGGTTCAGGAGAATGCTCAGTTTTCAAGAACTGGATTTGAGATTTTAAGTGAGACACCTTGCCTTGATGGAAGAGAAACTATGCAGATATAAGCATGAGTGTGTGTGTATGCTTCTTTATGTATATAGGAATTTGGAGAAGAGAAGATGGGTTGCACATTAGTAGTTAAATTTCTGGTCTTTACCTTAGACCATAGGAGATTTTAATTCAAAATAGGTCTTAGATTCTAAAAGTCTGTTTAGAAATATAGGTATCAGATTAGGCCGTTCCTCCTTGATATAATATTAAAAGCACAGGTAACAAAAGAAAAAAAATGGACACAGCAAAAAATGAATAACTTGCATTGTAAAATACCATTAAAATAGTGAAAAGTTATGCTACATAATGGGAGAAAACATTTGCAAAGCAAATATTTGATAAAAAAGGATGTGCTAAAGACTATGTGAAGTCCCAGTATTCAATAGTTATAACCCCATAAAAATAGGCCAAGGATTTGAATAATTTCTGCAAAGAAGATATATAAACAGTAAATACATAGTTTAAAAGATCCTCACATCCTTAGTCATTAGGGAAATGCAAATCAAATCTAAAACGAGATACTATTTTATACCCAGCAGGGTGGTTAAAATAAAAATGACAGATAATAACAAGTGTTGATGATGTACAGAAATTGGAATCCATATAATGTTGCTGATGAGAATGTAAAAATGATGCAGCTTCTCTAGAAAACAGTTTGGCATTTTCTTAAGATGTTAAGCATAGAGTTACCACGTAGCAATTTTGCTCCTAAGTTTATATTTCCAGAAAAACAAAAACATATGTGCACCCAAAACTTCATATAAAAATGTTTATAGCATCATTATTCATAATATTCCTGACTTGTAAACTAGGCAAGTGTCTACTAACAGAGGAGTCAATAAATAATATGTGGTATATATTTTATATAAAATGCAATATTATTTGACAATAAAATGATAAGATGCTGATGTGCTTTATAATATGGATGAAATTTAGAAAACATATGTTAAATGAAAGAAGCCAGACACAAAAAGGACAAGCACTGTGTGTGATTCTATTTTTGTGAAATGTTCACTTAGGCAAATCTAGACACAGAAAGTATGTTAGTGAAATGTCAGGGGATGGAAGAAGGAGAAAATGAGATAATGATAGCTAGTAGATACTGGCTTTCTTAAAGCCACAAAACATTCTGCAATTAGACAGTGATATTTATAGAACCAAAGATATTCTAAAGATCATTGAATTGTATACATTTCTGATGCTGGGGATTGGAACAGATCTTTGCATTTCTAAGCATCAGCTCACCTGCTGAGTTGCAACCAGCTTAGTTATATACTTTGAAAGGCTGAGTTTTATGTTGTAAAATCGTATCTCAACAAAGCAAAAGTTAGTAGTTTAGGACCTAGGACCTAAGAGGGCTGTGCAGTAGTGATTTGTTATCCAGCTGTTCTACTGTTTCCAGAGGAACTACAGGAGTAGCAAAGAAAGACTTTGCCATTTGTTACTCGATTCCCATATATTGCTGGAAAACCCTTGCCCTAACATATCCCAAAGACTCTGCAGTACTAAGTTCAGAAAATTATTTCCAAGCCAGATTTAAAAGGAACTCTCAGGAAAGGAGAAATATCCTCTTCCCCTTCAGACATTGATACCATGTACAGCAGATACACAGGCAATTTAGGAAGAGAGGCACCCCCCAGGCCAAATTGCAGATTTCATTATTGTAGGTGTCTTTACTCATTATTCTGATGAAGGATGTGAGCCTTTGTCTCTCCGTCTAAATGAAGATGGGCATGGGGTAGCTGCTGGAAGGTGACAACATTCCAGCTGGCTGCTGTATCTCAAGAAACTCAGAGTTCAGACTTAATCAGCAGCCGATGCAGTCATCCACGCTTTCTGTTGCTTGTCCAGGTCACCCTGAAGAGGCTACCAGCTGGTGTTCTGGGACCAAGCTGATGAGATATTATTGTCTGCCAGTCTTCATTTTTTAAAAATGAAAAGAGATTCAAATGCATGACTACAGGGATATCTGTTTCCCGCTCTCAGTCAAAGTATGCCTGAAGGCTGGGCCATTGTTTGAAATATAGAAGAGAATAGAATGAAAATGCTTTGGGGCAGCTGTTCACACTGATCTGCAAGAGGATGGTGGCTAGTGAACCCACCTGCTCGTCCCTTCCCTTTCCAACATCCTTCCAATGATTGAGTCCTTCTTCAGAACTTCCTTGATCAATTTCTCTAACTTAACTATTTGTTATCCTAATAATTACTGCTTTTTTCTTCCTCAGCTACAAATTTAAAGATGTTGTTTTCTTGTTGGAAAAATGCATAATGAGCCCTAGGATAAAGTACAAAGTTTTTGCATAGAAGTAAAGTTCTTTCTAATGCCCACAGTGTACCTGGCCATTCACTTTCCTGACACACATCCAGTCCCAGACACAGAGTTAGGGAGCATTTGTGTCTTATTTTACACTGGATATTCTTATACATCCTTGAAGGCTAAGTTCAATTATATCTTCTTTGAAACTTTTTCTAATTCTTCTAAGAATTAAACATTTCCTCTGTAGTGTTCCAACAACATTATTCCCAGAATGCTTTACATGATTGTGCCACATTCTACAGAAGACTGACTGTCCTAGTCAGGCTCTTACTCAGCTAGGCATTGTCAGTTCCTACCATGTCTTGCCTATTGCAACTTGCCTCTGTCCCTCCCTCCCTCCCTCTGTCCCTCCGTCCCTCCCTCCCTCCTTCCCTCCCTCCCTCCCTCCCTTCTTCTTTCCTTCCCCTCTTCCTTTCTATGAAGGCTAGGTATATGATAAAAAAATAAGCTAAGGTGGGAAAAACAGACTGTTTTAGCAAACATGTAACTTCATGTTTTTCTTTGAAAATGGAGTGCACCCAAAACCAAAGGTGCCAAGAGTGAAGGCAAAGGAGGAGAAAGGCTGGGACCCTCTGGGGCCTTTGAAATTGGTGCCCTTACCAGGGAGTTAAACAGAGCTCATTCATTATCTTATTAACTTTCGCCCAGAGAGGGACTAGCTCACTGAAATCGTATTATCTTTCCAGTATGACAAGTTGGTAACAACCTGGGAATTTGAAAGATGCTTTGTTTTCTCAGCAAGAAATTCCACTAATCCAAATGAGTATCCATGGAGAGGAATTCCATTTAAGAAAAATCCTTACAGGCAAGAAGCAGGCGTGTCTAAATTGCTTTGTGTTCATGATAAATCCCAATGGCTGATAAAGGAATCTTTACACTTAGATTACATCTCAGCCCCAACATATTGAAGTAGTTAAAAAATTTAACGGCTGTACACAGTAATTGTGCTTGATCAACTTTCCCCCCCTCCCAAGAGAGTCTTTGAAATGCAGATAACAACCCCAGCATGCTTATTAGTAGACACCAGTTTTAAAGTCCTCCAACTTCTAAAGGGCCATTACAAACTACATTGGATCAGACTGTTCATATTGTAGTCTTACTTTTCACAAAGGACAGGAGGTAGGTATATTGAGATACCCAACCTGCCTGTTGGTGAGATCAGCAGTGCCTTGAACAGTATCCATACTCTTGAGAGATTCGATCTCATTTTTGAGGTGAGGATTGGACTATTTGGGGGAAGAAAGGAAGCTGAACATGGGGTGTAATTCCTTTTCAAAATCTGCTTCATGTTGCCTGAAATTCTCTTTATAACAAAATAGGCAGGGGACATATAGGGCATTCAGGGTTCGGAAAGACCACTGACTACAACCCAATGGAAGACAAGTTGCCTGGCCTGTGATGGCCCCAATGTATTAGCCTGGCCAGAGCCCTTCAGAGGAAGACAAGAGGTAGTGTGATTCTCCCTTTAAGAAGGGAGCCTTCTTAAAGACTGTTCTTAAAACAATATTTTTAAGCTTCTGCTTAACGCTAACAAGCTGGAAGGTGATATTTTTAACTCCCCTAAGAGACCATCATTTATGTTTTTTTAGGGTGCTTATCTGTAAACATGGTGCTTGGATGTGACTAAAGGATGCTGTGGCACTCAGTGAGGTCACTTTCCAAGCAGCAAGTTTCTACATCTGCATGGAGGTGCGATGACGGAGTGCTACTAAACTAGCTTCAAAATCCCTCAAGGATGTTATTTAAAATCTGCTCCAACTCTGAAAGTAATGCGAATTTATACCTGAGGAACTAAACTAAGACCCTCGTTTACCGGAAGTCATCCTTTTTGCTTTCTACAGCTGGCACGATAAAGAGCTTGCAAACAGACACATTAGGCGGTGGACTAGAAATGCCCTGCAGGATTCCAATACAGAGTTAGACTTCTGTAGAGAGAGATGGAGTTGAAGAGAACAGAAACCCGTGCTTAGGAAGAAGGAGCCGGCTTCCAAGGTGCGCTTGCCAGGCTGTGGCGCAAACTGCTTGGCACCTCCAATGACTTTGTGCTAAGGTGGATGAAGAGCTACAGGTGGCTAAATTAATTAAGTCCAAATCCCCACACCCCAGACCATCCGCTGCTGGGATTAGGAAAGCCGAGCTAGTTTACCAGTGACTCCCAAACTGCAGACATTATTTGGATTCAAATTGCAGCTGTGGCAGTTGAATCCTGGGCAGGGTTCCGGGTGGAGGTGAGGGGCTGGGGTGGCTGAGGCGATTATGTATTTTATTTCTCTGGGAGAGGGGTGGTCTCTTTATTCTCTCACAAGCTTCTTTGCCTGTTTCCTTTGTTGTCAGCCTCCTCGGTCCAGGGTCTCTCACCTCTTTCCAGCTCTGTTTTTCTTCTTGCTTGTCCTTTTTCTTCAATTGTGGGTTATCTATTACTGGAAGGCACAAGCGTATTGCTTAATGAGTTGACATCCAAGAACATTTGTTTCAAATAAACAAGTGGAAAAAAAACTCCTAAAACTCTGCCAAGATAAAAGTGGGGATATTAAAGAGGAAAATGACCATCCTTCAAGAAAAGCAAACATGCATAAAAAGTGATTTCAAAGACTACATTAAGCCCACTATTAGTGAGGAGACCTTGGTGACAGACAGGGTTTTATTTTCAAAAGGATTAAATGCCCCACCATCAAACTGAAGACTTCTGCCTTTCCTCAGTTCCTGTGGCAGTGTTTCTGAGGGGAAGGATAAGATTTAAGAAGAACGTAAACCAGGTGAATATACTATTCCCAAGAACCTTAGAATTAAAACAGGGGTGGGGTTTCTGAAGGAAATTGAGGATGGTGCTACTTCTCATCACCTTCATGCTGAGCTAGCCTGGTGGTGTGAGGTTGGTAACAGTGACATTTATAGAGAAAAGGACTTTCGGAGACATACAGACTGGGTATGAATCTACATTCTGCTATTTATATGATGAGAACAACAGCAGGTGGATACTGATCAAGTAGGGCAGGAACCCCAATACAGCAGCTCTAAGAATGTCTTTGCTGGAGGACATGGATGCCAGAAAGAGTTCTGGCTGGGTGCCTTGGTATCTCCTTAATGAACACCTCTGTTCAAAGCCTGTCTGTGCCTGAATCCTCCTGCTCATACCTCACGACTGTTTCTGTCATCAGTCCTTTGGAAGGAGCCCAGTCAAGGGGTGATTGTCCCCCATTTTCTTTCACCCCTTCCTTCAAGTCTCTACTATTCTCGAAGATACCCAAACATAGTATCACTTGTTTGACTTTGGGAAGATTATCATAATGTCTTAGAATTGGTTCATGTACCTAATAGGCAGGAAGGATGAAACCCACTGGCAGCCATTGCTGAGAATTTTCATGAGATGAAATGCTTAACAATAAGTGATCAATAAATCATGGCAACTATTAATATTTCCATAAAAAGATTTGGCCATATTTAAAAGACCTCACTATGGGCATGGTCCCTAGAGCCCTTATAATCTTCCAGAAGGAATGTTTCATGTTAATATACATCTGGAATTCTCTTGAGTTTTGCAGAGTAGCTTAGAAAATTGTCTTCAGGTTTCTCTGCTGAGATGAAACACACCATGACCAAAAAACAAGTTGGGGAAGAAAGGGTTTATTTGACTTACACTTTCTTTCTTTCTTTCTTTCTTTCTTTCTTTCTTTCTTTCTTTCTTTTCGAGAAGTCTCATCTATTTTTATTTTTTTTCCTTGTATATACTTATTCAAGGTCCCTTCCCCCTCTCACTACATCAGGTCATTCTCTTTTCTCCACATCTCCCCATTCCTCCCCACCCCCAGCATGGGCAGGCAATCCCAAGGTCCTAATATTGCTCAGTTCAGCCTCCACTCCTGGCAAATCCAGTTTTCTCCCCTCAACATCGAGACCGAGTCAGGAAGTGGCGGGAGTGGGATCCAAGGTGTTTCCCATCCCAAGCTGTTCAGTGGTTGGACTCACACTTTCATGTCACTGTTCATCATCAATGGAAGTTGTGACAGGAACTCAAACAGGGCAGAAACCTGGAGGCAGGAGCTGATGCAGAAGTCATGAAGAAATGCTGCTTACTGGCTTACTCCCCATGACTTGCTCAGCCTGCTTTCTTATAGGATGCAGGACTACGGCCCAGGGATAGCCCCACCCACAATGAGCTACGTCATCTCCCATCATTCACTAATTAGGAAAATGTCTTACAACCAGGTCTTATTCAGACTTTTTTTTTTTTTTTTTTTTTTTTTCTCAATTGAGGTTCCTTCTTCCTTGATAACTATAGGTGGTGTCAAACTGACAACCAAGAATAGCCATCACAAACATTGTCAGCTAATTTTCCCCAAAAAAGTCCAGGTAAGTAAGTATTTTAGACTTGTAATGAGCCTTTTTGCTATTGCAATGACCCCATATTGGGGTTGTATAGCAAAAGCAGCCATAGACAATATGCTTTGTGTGTTCAGCCAGTCTTTAGTGTAGCTGCCGAAGTGAGAATTTCACATACTTTTTATGTATTATGAAAGGTCATTTTAAATAAGATTTTTAATAGCTAGTTAAAAATGCAAAAGACATGCTAATTAGCAGAAAGTGCAAAAACAGGAGGCTGGTTAGAACTGATTTCCAGGTTGTGGCTGGCTGACCCTTGTCTTAGATTTATATGATACTAGGACAGTGGGTGTTCCTTCCTTAGGTGAGGACTCAGCACAGAGACAGCTGTGCAACTGATGTAGCGATCAGCTTTTAGCAGAGAAGCAGAGCTGAGATTAGAACCTACATCTTTTTTTTTTTTTTTTAATTTTAGTGCTTTGCTATTGATGTTCTGTTTGTAAAGTGTTTTCCTGTGCCATTGACTTCAAGACTATCCCCTACTCTTTTTCCTCTATGAAGTTCAGAGTATCTGGTTTTACATTGAAGTCTTTGATCATTTGGAATTGAATTTTGTGCAAGGTGATAAATATAGATCGATCTTCATTCTTCTACATACAACCATCCAGTTTGAACAGCACCACTATTTAAAGATGCTGCCTTTATCCCAGTGTTGGGGGAGAAAAAAACATAATCAGAATATATTTCACTATGTACTATTTTCTTTTTTTTATTTACTTTTTTATTATTATGAACAAAGAAGTCATGCTTTCTATCCCTGTATGTCATTATTCAAGGTCCCTTCCCCCTCCCACCACATCAGGTCATTTTTTTCTTCTCCACAACTCCCCATCCCCTCCCTGGGCAGGCAGCAGGCAGCCCCAAGATCCCACTGTCCCAGTATTGCTTAGTTCAGCCTCCACTCTTGGCAGATCCAGTTTTCTCCCCGCAACCTCAAGACTGAGTCAGGTGTAGAACCTACATCTTATAAATACTGCTTTACTGCCTTTCAGTCTGGGCTCTCTTTACATTGGCTTTAGTTTTTTGCCTTATTTTATATTGTTTGTTTCTCTTAGAATATTCGTAATTCCCCTATGTATTGATTTCTGGACAGATTCCATTGCTTGGACAAGGGTGACAAAATTAAGGCTATCTTAGGGACTAAGAAGTTAACAAGCCACCTACAGGACCATACACAGAGGGGAGGACATGGAACAAGCTAGGAGAATATCTCGTATCCAAGGGAGAAAGGTTCTGTCTGCTAAGGCTCTTGGGAGTGGGCTCCAGATCTCAGGGCTCTTGGCATTTGTAGGAGATGCCAGAAATCGTGATTACTGTGTTGCCCTCTCTTTTGTCTATATTCTTGGCATGCGTGTGTGTGCATGTGCGTGTATGTGTGTGTGCGTGTGTGTGTATGTGCGTGTATGTGTGTGTGTGTGCATGTGCGTGTATGTGTGTGTGTGTGTGTGTTGAGACAGGGCATCCTGCAGTCCAGAGTGGGTTCAAACTTACTTTATAGCCAAATGTGACTTAGAGCTCCTGATCTTCCTTTCTCTGCCTCCCAAGTGTTGGGATCGAATGTGTGCACCACCATGCCTGGCTTTCGAATGTGGGATTTTAAGATATGAACACATTAGTTTTTAAGAGCACATGATGACCTAAAACAGTAAACAAATACCTCTTATCAAAACATATCAAGGACAAGAGCATGCATCTTCTTTTGTCCAAATTTCTGGCTTCCCTTTGGCCAATTCTGGTCAGCTAGTTGCTGGCTCCCCCTTGAAACCTGATTCAAGGTTTAACATTGTTGGCAAGTCTCAGGAGTGTCAGAGTGCAATCAGAATATCCCACAGCAGTACTGAGTCATAAACTAATCAAATTAGACTTCCCATGTAGAGGTGCTTCAGGATGGACCAGGCTGGCTTCTTCAGTCCTCTGGCAGTGTGAATGTTTTTGATCCTCATTCTCACAGGGGTTGAGCCATTGAATCTGGTGTTGGCCACGTGGATGCTAGGGATGCGGTGTTAGGATGGGGGCCACTGGCCCACATTGGTTCTGAACTTTCAGTCCTACTAGCAAGAATACTATTTTATAAGAGAAACCTATGGGACATAGAATATGATGCCCCAGCTGTGGAATGCTCTGAGGGACACCATCAGAACCAACAGAAGCTAAACTAATTTGAACTAGAGACAGTATATAGAGATAAAGCCATAAAGGAAGAAATCAATGGAAGAGGATTCTTGGCCACACATGGGCAATGGATTAACCTGTGTTGCATCATATTAAAAACATACACTCTTTGATGCCCTGCCATGGTTTGAATGCATCCCCAAACTCAGGCTGAAGTTTATTCCCTATTGTGAGGGATTAAGAGGTGAAACTAGGTAGGAGTTTAGGAGAGTGATTGTTTCTGGAGGTTTCTGCTATCATGAATGTGTTAATTTATTGATTATCTATTGATAAATAGATTTATGGATTGGCTTTGTTTCCTATGTTTACCTTTGTTTTCATAAAATACCTTGTTCTCTTGGAAGTCTGCAGAGACTTTCTATATGTCAGAAATCCCTCAGTAAATGTAGTGCCTAAACATTGGACTGTGAAAATGTTTATTTTCTTTGTAAATTGTTCAATCTCGGGTATTTTGTTATAGCAATATCAAAGATCCCAAAAATTTTCCTACACAATTCCTACTTTTTAAATCAATTCTATAAGTAAATGAAACCATTACTTCTCATAGTGTGAAAAAGACTTTGCATCCATCCCAGTAGGAAAAATGTAGAGGGACACCAAGTATGGTCTTCAGAAATTGATTTTCCCCTTGAAGCTTATCCTCCTTGTGTTGAGAAGTAACATGGCTTTAATTTCCCAAGAGTCTGTCCTGGCCTTGGTGTGGGCTTTGGCTAGTAGCTATCTATGAACTGGCATGGTAGCAGGTCTTGGCCTGCCTTTGACTTTGGCTTCTTTCAAAGCCAGCCACCATATGTGATAATGTGACAGTGCAGCGGTTAACGTGGTCTATGGCAGCCATTATGTAGAGAGGACAAACACATATAGAGAGAAGGGGGATGACTTTTGTATTGAGGGTGAATCTTCACCAGGTCTCCACATGTCTTGTGATTTCTTTTGCCTTGGATTTTGTAGAGTTACTGTTTACTGTGTGTCTTCCAGGCTGACATTCTTTCTGTGTCTGCCTCTGTAGGCACAGAGATGATTAGAGATGTGAGTCATCTAACTCAAATGCCTTTTTAATTTTAATTTTATTTTTTAATGATATATTTATTTTAATTTTATGTGAATTGGTGTTTTCCTGCATGTATGCCTGTGTGAGAGTGTCCAGTCCTCTGAAACTGGAGTTATAGATAGTTGGGAGATACCTTGTGGGTGCTGGGAATCAAACCAGGTTCCTCTGAAGAGCAACTGGTGCTCTTAACCATGGAACCATCACTCCAGCTCCTTGATTGTCTTTTTAAGAATGATGGTTTTCAAGGAGTCTTGTACAATAGATATCTTTGGAAGACAGAGGTGAGCTATGCCTCTTTTTCAGAGGGCAGCTGTGTTTCCCCCAGGATAGTAACACTATTTCTATACAACAAGGGTGGCATTTTTGCTGGTAGCATCTTATAGGACTGGAGTTTTTTAGACGGTCCATACAGCAGGTATGGGATGGACTAAGGTTGTCTGCATCATCTACTGGATCATGTCCCATGGATTATCAGAGGGCCAGGGCAGCAGTGGTTCACAGAACCCATGCAAAAATCAGATTCATGTGGACTCCTGGCCCATGGTGACTAACATCCCTTGTTTCTCATACAGACTTCCCACCAGCATCTATGGAACTGTCATGGGATAATTTGTCATTGGCCAAGCAGGGGGCATTCTCAGATCTTTTGCAATTCTTGGCATCTGCCTAGCTGCTAGCTTCTGTTGATATCCTAACAGACAACAGATGTGTGAGTGATGAAGTCACTGTGTACATTTCAGCCCCAGCAGATGCCACATGGAAAGAATTGCCCAGCTGAGCCCAGCTACAATGTAACCCAAGAGAACTGCGAAGTTCTCAGCCAAATTTGAGGATGTAGGCGGCAATGAGCTAGGAGAGCATAGTGGTCAAATTCTTCTAAGACCAGTCCAGTTTCCATGGTCCTTCCTGTTCACACAAATGACATCTGATTTCACACCTGACAGATCCAGCTACATCCTAGATACGAGGAGTTTAGAAGTGGCTGGAGGAGCCCCCCACAGCCAAATCCTAGTCCTGTCTGCTAAGGAGTGTCTGGGGTCAAGCACCACAGACCGATCCTGGTCCCGGAACACAACTTTCCTGGGCAAGGAATGATACTAGGAGTTTAAAATGAGCTTTCAGGATAAGTAACTGCCAGTGGCCCCATCACTGATAGGATACCGTTTTAGGTTCTTTTTCTTCTGTCTTTGTCTCTGTGTGATATTGTTTCTCTGATTGTCCTTTTGTTTCCTTCCATGTTATTTTATTTTTTTTTCAAATAAAAATTACTTCCAAGTATTTTGTTCATTAGATCTGCTCTTTGGCAATTTCATACTAGTTATTCTACCCTCCACTCTCATCCCCCCCTTCTGTCTGATCGCCTCCCATTTCCTTACCAATCTCTTTCCCATATTCATGACTCTTTTTCACTTCCCTCTGTGCTTGACCAGGGATGTCTGTGTGACCACAGGATTGGAACTATCCATTGGAGTCTTATGGGTTCAGTAGTGGATACAAAACTGGCTCCTCTCTAGAGTGTGTCTATCAGTAACAAATAATTCAGCAGGATCCCATGAGCTCATAATTTATCTGTGACTCATTGTTAGGAATGAAAGCCAGGAACAAATAATTGTACCTGCTGGATGATGTGGGATGTCTTTCTGTAAGCTATGAATATACTTTATTAACATTTGTTAATAAGGAAGCTGTTTGGGCCTATAGAAAGGCAGCTGAGAGGCAGGTAGGAAATCCAAGCAGAGATAAAGACAAAGAAGGGCAGAGTCAGGGACACTGCCTGCTGCCACTCAGAAGGCAAGATGTAATAGAACACAGGTAAAGCCATGGAACCATGTGGCAATACCATAGATTAATAGAAATGGGTTAAGATGTAAGAGCTAGTTAGTTGGTAATGAGCCTTAGCCATAGGCCAGTTTGTAATTAGTATAAACCTTGGTGTGATTATTTGGGACTAAGTGTCTGTGGAACTGTGGGTTGGGACCTTGGGGCTAGGCCCTGCCAGAAACTTCAGGCTACAGCTGTGGGTCTGTGATAACAGTGGCTGTGATATACTTACACAATGAAGAAATGAAATAACGATGGGCAGTGTTGACATACGTATATGCATATATAGCCTAATGAGTCAATTTAATGTTGCTTGCATGTGCATGTATTAGGGATGTAGAGATGGCTCTGTCCTCTGATATTCCAGACCAATTTTTACTAAATATATAATATATCACCACGAGGATGACCTATTGGCTAAACTATCAGGGAGACTGATTCTTCCTCTTTCGGCAGTGACTGATTGCCTATAGCTCTTTGTCTAAGGTTGGGACCCTGCGAATTTTTCCCATTTATATTGACATGTCAACTGATTTTGTCATTATACAGGTCTTATTTAGGGAACCATGTTGTTGATATTTCTTTGGTATACCTTCCCTGTCATGCTAGAAGACAGCATCTAGCAACAGAAATCCTAGTCCCTTGGTTCTTGCATCTTTCTGAAATTGTCTTTAGGATTTTCCCTGAGCTTAGGTGTAGGGGTTGCCCAGTAAACAGACCAACTGGGGTTAGATACTCCACAGTCATTTATCCTCCTGAACACCAACAACATTCTTAATGCTAGATTTGCCCTAAAATATGAATATTTTAAGTTTGAAAGCCAGAAAGATTTGAAATACTTGGTACATATAAAAAGTATTTTTATTTAATTTATATATATATTATGTGTATTTTGATCTTATCTCCTATTTACCTTCTCTTATTTGTCTCCCATTCCTTCTGAACTCTTTTTTTTTTTAATGAATCTCTCCAAATTTCCATGTCTTTTTTTATTGTATGTATGACCCACTGAGATTAATTATGACTGTCTGCATGAGCACAGGTATGGGGGTATTTACTGGTGGATGGGCAGCAGCTTGCAGTCACATCACTGAAGACATGACTCCTGCACATTTCAACTTGATATGCCATGAATGAGAAGTAAATAACAGAAAACACAATGCAGTTTTGGGGATAAGTAGAAGGGTAAGCACATTTCTGGAGGCTGTTGATACACTTATTAAACTGGATGACTTACAGCTGTTTATTACTGTGCTTGCATTGAATGGAAAGATGCAGTTCTCCTTTCTTGTAGAGAGTGGATATTTTTAGTTTTGGGCAATGTCAATGCTATTTTTTGATTATTTACCTTCATGCTTGGCAACATACAAAGGGTCTTCACAAACCTCCTATGCCACAAGTTGGAATGACATATGCTTTTCAAATTTCCACTTTAGAAAAATAGAAAATCAAAACCAAGAGAAGCCAGCAGATCACATGAGAACTTAGAAGAGAACTCAAGGCTTTCATCAGAACTTTAGAACATCCTTTCAACCGTTTTCCTGTCAAGTTGGAGGATCCTGCATTTCTTCTGTGAGATGTGACTGGCCCATCTGATGAAAAAGCTGATGCTCATTGGAAGATTTCCTTCCTGGAATGCTCATGAGCCTAGTGATTTTGAGCTTCAGATTTCCCACTCTGAATTAAAAGGAATATGAAGGACAGCTTAAAAGAACTGAGAAAGTTCAGCTCCTTTCTTCATTAATCATAGTAGCTGCTGTTACCCAAAGCAAGGAAGGAGGGAGCTTAAGGAGAGGGCAGCTGAGAATGATAGATCCATGGTGCATGGGTCACTTCAGATTGTTCTTCCCTAAACTGCCAGCTAGCTCTCTTCAGAGTAATGGCAGATGCCCCACCCCACCGGCACACTAGCAAACCTTACTAATGCAATGGAAATGATAATTATTCCCAGCCCTAGGTATTTTACTTCCTCTGGCCTACAAGGGTATTAAAGTTGATTAAACACATATGCTCCGGGTAGACAGCAACTCCAGTCACATATGGAGTGATCAGTCTTTTTCTGGCTCAGTGAGACAGAGAGACCTCAAGGCCACAGAGAGCCAGGCTGAGCTTGGGCTAGAAGATAGGAAGTGAGACCAAATGCACAAACCAGGGGAGAAGATAAACACCCCCCAAATACTTATAACTCTCCCTATTTCTATGCACACAAAGCTCAGAAATGCTTATTAAAGTTAAATTTTAATTCTGTGATTTCCCTCTCCTGTCAAAGATATGTTATATTTGGATGCTTTAGTAAGATAAACCCATTAGCCTAAACTTTGGTGTTTATATACAAATGTATGACATGTGCTGTGAACTATAACCTGGAAGGATGCTTTGCAGTACATGGGAGATGACTCTCATGCCCTCAGGGTTCAATATTATTCTAATATAGTGTGTGTGTGTATGTGTGTGTGTATGTGTGTGTGTATGTGTGTGTGTATGTGTCTATGTGTGTGTATGTGTGTGTGTATGTGTCTGTGTGTGTATGTGTGTGTGTATGTGTGTGTATGTGTGTGTGTATGTGTGTGTATGTGTGTATGTGTGTGTGTGTGTGTGTGTGTGTGTGTGTAGCAGCACATGTATGGAGATCAGAGGGGAAACTGGGGGAGTAGATTCTTTTTCCTTATGCCATGTAAATCCTGGAGTTCCAGCTTAGGTCAGGTTCCCAGTCAGGGCACTGGACAAGCGAATAGTTACAAAAAGGAGATGAGGGTTTTGAGTGCTAACTCTTTGATAGATCCTTAAACCCAAATCAACCCAAATAAACAGCTTGTTTATGCCCAGAGGCAGAGGCACTGATAAAAAGCAACAGAAGAGATACAAATCAACAGGTCATCTGGCACCTTCGCCTGCCAGTTGGAGACTCTAAGGGATGGACAGAAATAGCCGTGGCTGTGGAATGTAATTGCCCTGGTCTGTCTAGGGAAAAAAGCGTGAGAGTGCTAATTTGCAGAAGTCACAAACTAAAGTGCTTTGAAATGTACTTTAAGAAAACCCTCAGAATGCTGAGACAGCTTTGTTCTCCAATAACCACAATAGGAATTTGGGGTAGTTAAGAATTTTTAATCAGAAGTTGAGAGAGCCCATGTGGCTATTCTCTTGGTGGTAGTTACATTCTTTTTGTTTCTAAATAATGAACCAGACAAAGATTCTTCAGGATGAATATCTGTGACCTAGATTAAGCTCATAAAAAGTGAAACTCTAAGCTGTTAACTCTTTATTGGCCCACTGTATTTGATTTTATTTTCTTTCAGTGTTGGGGACTGAACCCCAGGCCTTATTCCTTTTAGGCCTGTACTTTACCACTGATTGAGCTACACCTGAGGCCCTGCACTTGAAAGAGATCTCAAGAACTCAAAAACTGGACATGACTCATTAGTTAGTGCCAACGCTAGGGCTCTATGTTTGCAGCTGTCTTTGGTTCATATCTAACTCAGTTTTCTAAGTCCTGGTCCTCTGAGCCAATGCTGTTTCACTGTGGATATTTACTGCCCCAGAGCTGGTTAGCAATAGGAGCGGAAAGTCAGTGTGGATACACTTAATACCATGTTCTAATAAGGAGCCGTCACCAAGAGAAACATTTTCTAAACTGATGATTGTGGGGCTGAGGAGGATGACTATAATGATACCGTGATTAATACTACCATTACTGGTTACAGACTCGTAGAAAGAAGGTACTTTCATCTGGCTTTGTTTATACTGTTGCAATCATTCATGCCCCAGTTATCCACATGGGCCAGATTTATACAACTGCACACTACTCTGCCTTGTTCTGGATTCTCTAAGTAATTGACAAAAAAACAGATCCAATAGAATTCAGGTAGATAATGAAATGACATCCAGATGCGAACTGATTGAGGTAAACTTGGCTGGGGTTGATCTAGTTTTCACAAAGGGAGCCAAATGGGAATGTGGTGGGGGCTGACTTCAAAAGAGGGCAAAGAGACTCTGAATGTCCAGTCTTTCTCACTATCAGGGCACAGTGATTTTAGAACTCCCCTGCATTTCACTGCAGCACGCTCATTGCACTTTGCAGACAGCTCTGATGTGGGCTTGTCTTCGGAGTTCAGGCCTTCTTCTGTGTGTCTTTGGTTCTCAGGCAGTCTTTGTCCTTTGAAGTTGCCACTATTGATAATGCTCCATGGGCCTGGGCCATGGAAGGCATGTGGCTTTGTTAAGTTTAGGTGACTTTTAAGACAACTAATAGTTATTGAGTCTTGTGAGTTCAACTTGTATTTGACACAAATAGCTTGTAGGGATTGGTGATGCCTTAAAAGGTTTTCTTAAAACTACATCTAAAATTCTACTCCGGGAGCTGGAGAGATGGCTCAGAGGTTAAGAGTACTGACTGTTCTTCTGGAGGACCTGAGTTCAATTCCCAGCATCCACATGGCAGCTATCAACTGTCTGTAATTCCAAGATTTGACGCCCTTACACAGTTATACATCCAGGCAAAACACCAGTTCACACAAAATAAAAATGAATATTAAAAAAATTCTACCCCTAGAGACTAGGCTAAGTATAGAACATTAATGCCTCATGCTAGTATCTTGAGGTTAAAGTTCAGACTTTATCACTTATTAGCTGGCTTGGATCTGATGTCCCTCAAAGACCAAATCCTGAACACTTGCTCACCAACCTGCTAATGCTGCTGGGAGATGAGGCGGCCTTTAGGTGGTGGGGCCTAGTATAAGGGAAGCAGGTTGCTGGGGTATCTTAATTACTTTTTTATTGCTGTGTCAAAACACCATGACCAAGGCAACATTTAAAGGAAAACATTTAATTTGGGGATCATGATTACAGAGGGTTGGAGTCCATGACCACCATGGTGGAGAGCATGGTGCTGGGGCAGTATCTGAGAGCTTACATCCTTAACCAGGAGGAGGTAGGGAAGATAACTGGGCCTGGTATGGGATTCTGGAACCTCAAAGTGCACTCACAATGACACTCTTTGTCCAACAAGGCTACACTTTCTTTCTTTTTTTTTTTAAAAAAAACTTTATTTATTTATTTATTTATTTATTTATTTGCCTTGGTGTTTGCCTGGAACTGGAACTACAGACAGTTGTTAGCTGCCATGTGGGTGCTGGGAATCGAACCCGGGTCCTCTGGAAGAGCAGACGGCGCTCTTAACCGCTGAGCCATCTCTCCAGCCCCAAGGCTACACTTTTTAATCCTTCCCAAACAGTTCTACCAATTGGGGCCTAAACATTCAAATATATGAGCCTATGGGGATCATTCTCATGTAAACTACCACGTGAGGGTATTCTTTTTATTTCTTGTTTTATTTTTTGTCTTTTTGAGGGTACTCTTTTAAAGGGGATATCTTTTCTTCCCACTTCTCACTTACTGAGAGCAGGGCTTTAGTTGTGTAGTAATAATGGCTGCCAAAGCTAGCCAGCCTTTGTGGGCTACAGCTCTAGTCCAGGGAGTTGCTGGCTACAGGAGAAGTGGAGGATGATTAAACTGCTGCCAGCCAAGAATGCCCAGATAGATTTAGCTTTATCTTTACCCTACTATTGCTGACTGAAAGGAACCATGTTTAGATTGTGAAGGCCCCCAAACAAAGAACAAATCTGCAGCAACTTCCTTCTCATGGGCAGCAGAAATCCACAGAAGAAGCAGGTTTATGTCTCAGAAATCTTCTAGGCTAGTGATTCTCCAACTTGCCTGTAAATAGATTGTTCTAAACTGTAGTGGGATTATGTTGTTGCATTGTCAAGAATAGTCCTGCCTACTGGTTTAATAAAAATGCTGATTGGCCGAAGGCAGGCAAGAAGTGTGGGCATGGCTAGCAGACTAAGAAAATCCTGGGACCAAGAAGGACAGTGCACAGATGCCAGGAGACACAGAGGAAAGAAGTTGAAATGCTGCTGAGAAAAGGTACAAAGCTGAATGGATGAACAAGATAAGAATCATAGGTTGAGTTAAGATGGAGTTAGCAAATTATATGTCTGGGCTCTAGGTCAATCAGCATAAAACTAATATAAGCATCTGTGTGTTTCTGTGTGATTGTTGGACTGTGGGTCTGTGGGTCAGAACCTCATGGCCAGACCTGAAAGCCTGGACTGGAAACATTACTACAATAAGCAAACTACTTATGCTCATTGCCTTCTAGGTTCCAAAGGTCTCTATGGAAATATTCTTAAGCTCTCCACATGATTCTGGAATGGGTTGCCTAGAAGTCTAGCTTGAGAAACATTGGCCAAGACAATGTTTCCTATTTTATTTATTTTTTTAATATGGTACTGGGGCTTCACCTCAGGTACATGCCAGGCAATGCTTTACAATTAGGCTACATCTCTAGCATACTTTTCCTCACTTTTAAAGATGAGAGACATAAGGTCCAAATCTATCCAGGAGGTTGGTGGCAGTGTAGACTGTGTACCCACTCTGCTATCTATTTATAAAGTCCCCTCCAACAGTGTGAATGATGGTCAAGGATGTGTCAAGAATTCTAGTGTTCCCAACCTCAGTATCAAGGCCTCTTTATTTTTCATGACCTTTCAGATTTTTCTTTTAAGCTTTAAATTCTCTAATTTGACCATTAGAAGTAAATCCTGGAGGATCACTCATAAGCCATTTTTAAAAAAGGATCTTTGACATTTGCTTTAATGAGTGGTGGTATTTCTATCCATCTGGAGAGAATTGGAGGCTAGTGGAAGTGGGAGGGGACGAAGCTTTGGTTGCTGCGATGCAATTCTTGTAGAAGTTTCTGGAGCCTCTCCTTTTGCTTCTCGTTCCCGGTGAGTGGGTGTCTGTGGAGCAACCACGGGAAGCTTCTGGTTGCAGGAATTGTATTTGCTACCATACGACCAAATGTGCTTTTCTATTATTTTCAAGTGAATTTTGCAAGAAGGCCAACATTAGTCCCTAACCCAGTGCCAACAGGCCTACTCTGACTTTGCACCTGCCAGTCAGTGTTCTCAGGCTGCGTGACTACTCACTGCTTGGCATTCTGTACAGGAGCAGCTGGGCGCCAGCCTCCCTCTTTAATGAAATAACGTTAATTGTAATAATATTATCTCCCATTTCTTATGTCAAACACTATGCCAAAAAGCTCTTTATGTGTAATTTCTCATTTTATCCACACAAACACTCTGGGAGACAAATGTTATAGTTACCATTTTAGGGCTGTAATGGTGCAGCTGAAGGCTGGAGAATAAGCTTTCTAAGGTTGTTGAAAGCAGCATGGCCGGGATCAAGATGCCCTGACTCCCAGATTCATATTACTAATTAGAAGCGTCAGACCTTTGTATCCATGGATTCTTTTCTCTATGAATTCAGCCAGGAATTCAACTGGGGAATTTAAATCTTCAGAACAAAAAGAAAAAAATCAGAACTCAATAAATAAAAACGGAAAACCAACCCCCCACCAAAAAAACAAAGAAAATACTCCAACATCTGTACTGAACATCAGCAGACCATTTCTTTCACCAATTTCTAAAGAATAAAATGTGTCAGATTTTCACATAGCACTTACATTAGCTATTCGAAGTAATCTAGACTAATGTAGAATATGCCAGAGGATATGTATACACTATATGCAAATACACCCTTTATATAAATACACCATTTCTATAAGAGATATGATCAACTAAGGATTTTGGTATCTGAGGCACTTCTGGCTTCAGGCAATGATGCTCCTTAACTAGCCCTTTGTTGCAGCAATTCACACCTGAGATAAAGCAACTGAAAAAGAGTGGTATGTTTCTACTCAGAGTCTTGGATGCATCAGTACATATGTGGTTGCTCCCTGTTGCTTTGGTCCTGTGGCTGCAGGGCGCACCATAGTAGGGATCCTCAGAAGATTCCTTCTGGAATCCAGGCAAAAGGAAGAGAGGGACTGAGGTCTTACAGTTCCTTTCAAGAGCCTGTCTCCAGTGGCCTAAGGTCTCACTGGGTCCTCGTCTTAAAAGTTCCCTACTTCCCAACAAATCATGAGAGAAGGAGACGGTTGATTGAGAGGAGTAATGGAGAAAGAGAAAAGAGGTAGACATCTTGATAGAGGGAGTCACTGTGGGCTTAGAAAGAAGCCAGGTGCTAAGGAAACATCCAAGAATCCACAAGATGTCCCTGGCTAGGACTCCAAGCAATAGTGGAGAGGGTGCCTAAACAAGACTTCCCCTATAGTCAAATGAACTGTAACCCCTAACTAAGTGTCATTATAGAATTATCATCCAATCATCCAGCAATAGCTAGAAGCAGAAGGAGAGATCTATACCTAAGTACCAGGTCGAACTAGCTCTTGGTCAAGAGAGAGAGAGAGAGAGAGAGAGAGAGAGAGAGAGAGAGAGAGAGAGAGAGAGAGAGAATATGAAGAGAGGGGCCAAGATCGGAGCCCATTTCCTACAAAGGAAAATCTAACCCAGCCTTAATACTTGAATGAGGGACTTGAACTGAGCCACCTTGGGACTCCTTGTCCCTGGGGGATGGATGGGGGATGGGATGGGGAGAGTCTGAGGGAAGACTGGGAGGAACTGGAGGAGAGAAGAGAGGGAGAGCAGAGGTAGATATGGAAAAACAACTTTAGAAAAGTTTCCTATCTCCCAGTGATGCCAGTTTCTGGTGGCCAAGATTTTAGCACACTGGCCTCTGTAGGGCTGCTCATCTCAACTGTAGCTCCAGCACTGTGCACATCACCCTTGGAGCAGGGGCTGGAAAAGGTGCGTTTGGTACTTGCTGTCTCTCACTGTTTGTCTCGTTAATACTTGTTTTCATCCATTTGGAAAATTTGTCTGGTGTCAAGGTCTTCATTAGAAGTTCAGATAGCGGGGAGAGAAAAAAGCAGAATTGGTCCTGAGCAGACTAGAGGCTCTGGGAAAGGAGAGAACCGTTTGCTAAGATCCGATTTGTAAGAAACTGAAATCCCACTAGGTTCTGCTTGGGATAAACCTCTGCTAAAGAAGGAGATAAATAGAAGGAAGGTTTGAACTTCAGAGTGTTCATGTTGCTTAAGCACCGTTTTGGTGCACTGCAGATCCCTAGCAGAGAGCAGGCCACAGGCACAAACTCCTGCTCCCTGTGAAAGATATGCTCTACCCCAGGTTAATCCGACCTTCGGTGCATTGGAAAGGGTTCCTGTTCCTCAGAAGGTTGGACCTGGCTCGCCCTGAGTTTCATGGCAGCCAACTTGCTTCTACCTTGCTCTGACATCCAGTCATAGGACAGCAAGTTTTTTGAAATCCCAACCCTCTCCTGAGATGTCTTCCTGTGCCATGCTTCCCATGGAGCCCTCAGTGAAGAGGGAGTCTGATGATTCTACAGAGGCTGGACAGAGAGAGCAGAACTTCTCAACCTTCCTAATGCTGTAACCCTTTTAATACAATTCCTCATGTTGCGGTGAGCCCCCAGCCATAAAATTATTTTGTTACTATAATTCTGCTACTTCTTTAAACAGTAATGCAAATATATGTGTTTTCCAATGGTCTTAGGTGACCTTGATAAAGGGTCATTCAACCCCCAAATGGATAGCAACCCACATTCTGAGAAACCACTATTCTAGATAGATCCATTTCTCCTTTTTCTTTCTTTCTGTATATTTCTTGTGTAATACAGGTGATGTAAAGATGTATATGTGGCCCTTGATGGGTAAAGTCACCCATACTCTCTTGCCAAATTCAGTTGTAGTCCTATGTGGAGCCCCAAACTAGAGTTTGAACAGTATAGTCATTAGCTGAGATGCTGAGGCTGGAAGCCCATGAGGACAGAATGAAAGGAGCCTCCTATGCGCCTCCCACTTCTCGCCTTGTCTTCCTAGAGCAGCTTGTATCCAACACAAGTGGAGTGGTACTCTGTAAACACAGGTCAGGCTGTGCAGCATCTTGGTCCCCAACAAGGGAAAGATTTGGCTTTCACTCAGAATGATACTGAGCTTCTTGCCAAGGCTTACCATCGCCTAGGAAATGTGTCCTGTTTCTCTCACAGCTTGCTCATGGCTCCCATTCCCTTCCTGCCTGTTTTCCTTCCCGCCTTTCTTTACATTAGAGGCATTTGTCTCTCTCCTGAGAAATGAGGCTGACATCCCTTTAAAGCTTTCCATTTATTCTTTCCTGTGCCTTAACTGCCCCTTGTTAGCCGTCCTTAGGGATTCTTCGATCATGATTTCCCAGTAGTCCCCCAGGGTGTCAGCATGGCCTTCTCAAACAGAGTAGCACTCTTGTTACCCTCAGCATTTGAGCACATTTAGTTTTCTATGTGGCACTTTAGAGTCTGGCCTAGGACACACTTACTGTACATCTGTCCTGTACTCTATTGTAAGATTGGCAGGAGCCGGACATTGCTCATTTTGGTTAAGTCACAGGTACCTTGTATCATGTCGAATACACAATGGGTGATCAAAAGATATGTTGAAAAAGAAATGAATGTACCAGGCACCATAAATAGTTATTCTCTTAAAGAGATCCGATGTGACTAGATGAGTTAGTGACTGCTAACTGCCTCTGTGTCAGCATTTACATATCTCACATTCCCTTCCTGATTGAAGCTTCAAAAAAAGAAAAAAGTGCCATAGTTCCTTTTCCTCTTTGTACTCATGGCCTTGAAATAGGACAAGGCACCTTGTTTTGTTTGTTTGTTTGTTTTTAAAGTGAGTCTCCACAATGGAGCTAGACTTGTAGCTATCTTTGTCCCATGAGAGATTCATGAAATCGTTATTGGATTGAAAAGTGCTTGACAATGAAACACTTGGTATTTTCTAAAGCCCTGGATGCTCATGTGACCAAGTCACAGTTAGTTTTCACCAGAATAAAACCTATTGCCCCCAGTGACCCAGCTGACAACCAGCTACCAGCCTGAAGTAAAGGCTCTGCCTTCAGATGCATAAGCAAATTTATCTGAGATCACATGAGCTCACACCGAAAATGACAAAATAGAACAAGCTCAAATTGTTAACTTGCAGAATTGTAACCTGGTTGTTTACGTAGTTTAAACATGGAAAAAGCTAAGACATATTCTTATACATATACATTATATATATATACACTTGTATACAGCATATATGTACACATATATGAAAAGATGTAAGGAGGTAAACAATGAAATAAAGAGTTTTGGTTGGCTTTGGCAGATTCTGTTACAATATTTCATACTTCCAACAAGTGAAGTCAAACCTAAGAGATTTGAGACTCTTATTACTCCTGGGCCATGGAACAAGTATAGCTGGCCTTTAGGGTATCTTTTGGACATAGTAAGACATTTGTGTAGAGAAGATGTGCTTTTGTGGCTTAAGGACCTAAGAACATGGTGGATCATATTAGCAAGGGAATTGCATAGATTTTTTTCTCCTAACAAGTTAGTAGAACTAATGGGGGCTAATGTCTTGTGTAGCACAAATTCTAGTTGCATTAAAAGAAACTCAGAGCCAGATATTGGGGAAAGATTGAAATATTAGAGAGAGGAAACACCACAGTCAAATCTCACCCAGCTATCTTCCAGCATCCTCAGTCTTGCTCCTGGTCATTTCTAATGCCTGCTATCTTCTTGTGCCTGCTTAAATACCTTCTTCGCCCAACTGTATCCCATACAAGTTAGGATTAAACACATGAGCTATACTCTATTTGGCAGTCAGCCTTGAACTCACAGAAACACAGAAAGATATCTGTCTCTGGAGTTATGGGATTATAGGTGTGTACCATTGAAGCCCAACTATTTGGCCTTGTACTCACAGAGATTCTCTGGATCCCCATGCTAGGAAAAAGTGTGAGCTACTACTGCTCTTGTTATTCCTAGAACTCCTGGAGATCCAGAATGATCTCTGCTTAGTTTGGCTATGGGTTGATCTCTTGATATTCCAGGTTTTAGTAAATACATATCACCACAGTCTTGAGATGTTAGAGAATAAGGGCATCAGCTGTCAGGTCTTTGGTGTTCTGTGGAGTCATCATCTGAAGAGTAGTCCAATCCCAAAGGAAATGGAGAGTCCATAGTACTCGATTAGCAAAGGCCAATGCACTGATTTGTGGGAGGTCATTTGGGGGGGTCAATTTTACATTGTGGGAGACTTCATATCAAGGACTTTACATTGTCTATCAAAAATATGAATATCTGATCATCTATTTCAAATTTTGAGTTACTAGGGGAGAGAATTTGTTACCACAGGTGATATTCCAATTCTGATGTCACCTTTGGAGGAGAGCAGAAAGTAATTGGTTACCCTGATAAAATTCATGTCACTATAGCACCAATGGGCATATTCTGCCAGGCCGGTCCTTATTGTAGCTTGGAGAATTCACAGCTGGGTAAGACTTGGTGATGTTTTCCCCTCAGCAACACATACAGCTCCTTTGGTACCATGAAGGCTATCCAGAAGAGAGGACGTTTCCAAATCAATGCAAGCTTCTCTTTATGTCCAAGTACACAGTGTCTTAGCAACAAGACCTTTTTATTGAGTTCTGTTCACCTTCATTTTTTCAGACAGGGTCTGTCATTGCACCTGGAGTTTATTGATTTGGCTAGGTTGGACAGCCCATGAATTTCAGTGTTTCACCTGTCTCTGGCCCCTTCACCATGCTTGAGTTACAAGCACGTGTTACTTACTGTACTACCATGCCCATCTTTTTATGTGACTTCAGGGGATCTGAAATCAGGTCCTCATGCCTGAGTTGCTTGCACTCTACCAATAGAATCATGATCTCTTCAGCATCTAGTGGCTCTTTTTAGAGTTCTTATGGTACAGTGGACACTTGAAATAAACAGGAAATAGAATGTACAAGGTGTTTTTTCCTGGATGTTATGGATTGGAGATGACATATTACCCTCAAAAGGCTTGGGTAGGAAAGGTTTGGTCCCAGCTGGTGGTACTTCTGAGAATTGAAGACATCATTTGGGTGCTACATCAACTAATATATTGATATTTCATACTGAATGAACTATTAGGAAGTGGGGCTTCCTGGAGGAAGAAGGCCACTAGAACCACGTCTTTGAAGAGCATGTCTTGCCTCTTGTGATTGGATTCTTTCCTTTATGCTTCTCAGCCACTATGAAGTAAGTAGTATTCTTCTGCCATCCTTTCTGCTGTGATGTTCCTGCACTGGTTGGTAGAAGGGCCACAAACAACCAAGATATATGACAGTGGACTGCAATGAGTTGAAACACACTCTTCTTAAGTTGTTCTCTCAAGGGCTTAGGCACAGTGCTAGGAAACTGACTAACAACCCTGGGGTTGAGAGCATGTATGCAGATGGACTCTGAATAATAAGTGCAGTGAGTATGTAAGTGTAGTTTGTTGGAGAAGGCACTGATATGGGAAACAGACAGCATGGGGTGCAATGGAGAGTGCAGCAAAAATGCTGGCTGGGAAGTTTAGCATCAACAAGGTGGTCAGCATGGACCCCATTGAAGGCATTAGTGTCCAAGTGTCATTAAGGACAGATGGCAGGTTCATCTCTTTATTCCTTCTTTCCAAAATCTAGTCAAACAATATGGATAAATGATAGTTTAATAAATATTTCTTGATTAAAAATTCACTTGAAGAAGATTATATATGTTTTCAGAATGGGGGCAGAGTGGTTTTTATGCTGAGAAAGGAGGTGAATATTCTTATGTTTGTTCATGGCTTAGATTTACTTTGTTCCCAAAGGTTTAATCATCAGAGGCTTGGTCCCCATGTGATGATGAGAGGTGACAAGAACTTTCATGAAGTGGGTTTAGTTAGACATCCTTATATCAAGTGACCTTGTGCCCTCAGAGGGATTGTGGGATCTGAGCTATTGCACCTTCCTAGTTCTTTTGCACACCCTTTTGAGCATAGTCCTGTTACTGTTATAAATTTCTCATCTGAGGCAAGCTGATGTTGGTATCATCCATTACTTTTTTTCTTTATAAAGTTAATCTGCCTTACACTTTTCATAGCAACAATGAGAAACTGACTACTCCATGTAGCTATTGCTCTATGTTTTCATCATTGCTTCATTGTTTCTGGATTCTCTCCTGATCACTGCAATGAAATTGGATTCTCTCCTGATCACTGTGATGAAATATACTGCTTTTGCCTTGGCTGCAATTCAGGTGTGGATAAAACACTAAAGTTGTTATGATTTTTTCTATTAGCAGCCTTGATTTAGCTAGTTCCGTAGTGGCAGTGCATATAGAACATCCCCTATTTCAGTATCTCACATGACAGATACTATAAAAAAAGAACTACAGGATTCCCCCCGCCCCCATTGACAAAAAAATTCCTGGCAAAGAACAGAAGAAAAACTCACTTTCCTTAGATGTCAGATAGGTAAGATGCTAACTAACTCCCTTTATTCACAAGGGGAATGGAATTGATTGACAGACTAGCGAGAGCTCTTACTCATTTAACCTACAAAAAGATATTATATGGCTTTAAGCTGTTTTCAGAAGGCTGAAAAGGTAATAAACTACGTGTATGGGCTTGATTCTCAAGGGAGGAAACTGCTGCCAACTCGATACTCCAATCGTTTCTTCTTTCCTTTCTTAGGCCCTCAGTGTACACCATGCTTAATAAAGGTAATAAAAAGGCAAGATTATGAAGAAAGAGGCCCATCTTGGAACGGAGGCTTTTTATTTGTTCTGTTGTCATGGTGCTCTCATGGTTTCTCTGGCATTTCAACATGTCAGCATTGAATGGCAGGAGCTAACAGGAGACTGAATGAGAGGTAGGTGGTTGCGGAAATGAATTTGCCATGTCCCCAATGTTGTTGTAGTCTTTTGATGGAAACTCCGTTATTTTCCCCTCAGGAGATTTTTATCCAGTTCTCAAAGAACAGAGCTGCTTCTCGGACTTCTCATGTCACATCTGTGGGGCCACAGTGTGGTGTTGGGAATCGGGCTCTGTCAATGTGCTGGTTCTCCTTAGAGAGGTGGTGTGTCTCAGTGTACCCCGCACTGTATCGTTCACTCCACAATGGGGCTCACTGTGGGTGCCAGGGGAATGGTCATTTATTTCTCTTCCCTGACATTGAGGTCTCATTTCCAAAACACTACAAATGTTTTTTCAGGTTTTTGTGTAGGAAAGATAAAAATTCTTCCCCAGTGAATCAAGACCTAGGATGTTGTTAATCCTGTGGAATGTCCTACTTCTTATGGTAGGGTATTTACAAATGAGCAACAGAGACATAATTTGTATTTTTCTATTTAGATTTCTTGGGGTTAGTATTAGCAGGGGCTGATCTCCATGTGACTAATTATTGCTAATTCTGCAGTAATTACTAACACTTATTAACTTACCTATTATTCCATATCCACCCACCACCCATCTATTTCTCCCTGCTCAAGGCTCTTATGTATATTGATTTAATTAATCCTCATGACACAAGGGAAGTACAACCATTGTCTCCAACTTATAGACAGCTGAATTGAGATGGTATATGGAGAAATTATTGTAGAATACCAGTGGCAGAACTGAGATTTGAACCTAAGCAATGTAGTTCCAGAAAACTTACCTGTAGGTATCAAACTACTGAGCCTTTAGCAGCTAACACACTGCAAGGCTTCTAAGGTAACCCCATGAAAGCTTTGCTGAGGATGGAAATGTGATTGTTTTTTCAGGTGAATTAATGTATTTAGAGTTTGTCAACCCCTTGCCCCCATTGCCCATTTTATGAATCAGGAAAATGCCTCTTTAGGGAGGATACAAAAATTCCTTCTCAATCCTTTGTTCAACCATTAACACAGGACAGCATATTTATTACAGGGTAAGGACAATGGATATAGTCATGATTTCCATCCTCTGGGAGACTTTACAATCCCATTGGTGAAACAAGAAATACCCAAGAATATTTATAAGAGAGAGAAAAATATATAGGAACAGCATTTGGTATGTGTCCAAGAGTGCACAGCCACCACACTGTGGAAACTGAGAAATGCAAGGGAATCTCATGGAGAATGGGTGACTTGGCTCCCACTCTGTAGAATGGGATGGGTTTTGATGGGACCAGAGATGTGTAAATGTAGTTCTAGCCTGATCTGACAATAAGGTGGGACGGCTCACAGTGTACTAGAGAACTGTTGGGAGTGGGGGGTTTGTGGGTTCTAATCCTGGTTCTGCCACTTTGTAAGCTTTCGGGTAATCGGCAGTTTAGCTTTTTTGGTCTTTTGAGTTTCCTCATATTTAAGGAGGTAGAGAGTGAGGAAGAAGGCATTCCAGTTATGGCCTCAGCCGGCAACAGGACTAGTATCCTGATGATGAGGGGAGGAGAAAGGATGTTATCTTCACATCTGTAGGACTGTGTAGGGGTGTGTGTCCATTGAGAACAAGTAAGATCAGTGTAAGTAAAGCTGCGTCCCACAGAGCACAGCATTTTAGAAGACAGGTACTCTAAAGGAACCCCAGAGAGTAGAAGCCAAGACAGTAAATGCTAACGTTGTTCTCAATCCCTATGATTGCCTGTCTTGCTCTGCCTCTTTTCTTATTAGCTAAACCCAGCCAGGAAGACAGAATCTTTGAAAAAATGGCAGCAATCACAGGAGTGATTGGGCTCACAGGAGGAATGGATGGAGAGCGTGACTCTGGAGGGTCAGACAGAAAGCATCTAGTGTAGGGTGGGAACACTAACCTGTGTCACTGTCCTCTTGCATAAAGTGTTTGCTTGTAGCTACTTTTGTTAGATCTTGAAAATCAGACTTTGGTTTGGAACTTTACTCTAATGACAATGGGGACCAGAAAGAGAATTTGAACAGAGGGATGATGTAATTAATAACAGAGCAAAGCAGCATCAGCATCAGAAGCAGACTGCTAAGAGAGGTACTTGGCTAGACAGCAGACTTCCCAGACTTATGTCTCTCCTATATTTTCCTTGCTACAGCCATCAAAGCTCTCAGGACACTTTTCTCACTGCTGTTGCCCCGTCCATATCTTCCTCTACCTTCTTGCCTATGACTTGAAGACCTACCCCAATAACTGCAGTCTGGACTACACAGAAAGCAAGCAAGCTGGGTTTGAAGTTACCCCTGGAGCCACAGTCTCAGATCTACCTTAGATCCAGGCTGTCTGTGTGATGCTCAGTTGCAGAGAGAAAGTTAATATGGCTCATTACACACTGCTGCGGAGCCTCCCTCTGACAGACACACTCGATAATGGCTCAGAATGAACACACTCCCACGAACAATTGGAAAAGAGACTTTGCGTTGTTCTTTGGGTCCATAATTGCTTTGCTGTGAAAATGACTGCGTTGGTTGTAGTACACATTTCCACCCTGAACAATGCCTTTATTGGATCAAGTTAAGTATATGAGGAATGAGATACATTGGGAAAAAATTAAGTGGCATTTGCAGTGACTTTGCCAAACAAAGGGCTCTAAGAATCAAGGCTCTAGGGGCCAATTCTCTTAGGCCTTGACAGTTGTATTTGTGTCTACCAGCCTTAAAGAGCTAGAGTTTTTCTTTTATTATAGTATCTGAGGGACAAAGCCTTGTGGTGCTTGAGAACAACCAAAGAAGCATCAGCCTTTACCTCTGTCAATAGATGTACCTGCCCATCTCTGAAGAACATGGTGGGAAAGATGCTGGTAGGGCTTCTTGGTTATATCAGTCCTAACATTTCAATTATTTTTCCTTCCAGGCGCTAATTCTAGGGTGCTGCTTAACCCCAAACTAGGGATGGTACTGCTTTCTTAGAGAAACAATGACAGGAGGAGATGTATTTTTTTTTTTCTAGAAAGTCATCCATTCACTCTCTTGTTAAATTGTAGGCCACTCAGAAAGCTGGTGGCTGATTGCAGAGGCTAGATTTCATGGTGGAACAAGTGTATGAACACAGATAAAGTTGTAATTTGACATCCTCAATCAGCAGCACTGGGTGACTTCAGCAAAGGTCACAGATTACCTATGCTTCTGTAATAGAAATCTGAGATCCCTTCATATATGGATCCTCAAGGTCAGCCTTCTGCCCTTTCCCACAGTGCCCTTGCTTATAGGATGATCTCACATGAATCTGGATTGGTCTTGAATTTTGCTTTTGAATGCACATCAAATAATTGCTTTCCAAACAATACCCTCATGATTAAAAACCACTGCAGCTAAAAATATTGAAATCAGGAAGCATCCCAAATAAAAGGGCAAAACATACCAGATATGATAAAATTTTTTTGCTGCAAAATGTGAAATAGATATCAAAAGACTGAGAAACACATAAGGCGTCATGAGGAGCCAGGTCTTAGCTTGTTCTTCTGTTGCTGAGATGTTTCTACATCTCTGTGGCGTTTCAGCTAATCATATAAATTCTTTGTTTCACTCTGAAATCTGTTCAGGTTGACACTTACACTTTTGTGTTGATTATTTTTCTTCCATTTCTGATCTTTGTGACATTTTCAAGAATAAATGATTGGCAGAGCATGAGCTAGAGCAGTGGGGGTTTGATTCAATTGAATTCTTCTATCCGTTCTTCCCTCCTTTTCTGATGCTGACCGCCAGCGACTCTTGATTTTAATTTTCCATCCTATTTTAGGTTTCTCAAAAAATCCTTAATTTAATTCTTCCCCCATCCATTTTTTCTTACCTTTTCCTAAATTTTCCCCATATAAGATGTGCACAGTACACATGGATGGATTGATTCTCTTCCTTCGTAAAAGATGTCACACTGATTTCATTACATCAGCTTTTATACTTAGATGGTGTCTTAGTTGGGATTTTTATTGCTGTAAGGAGACACTATGGCCAGGACAACCCTTATTAAAAAAACCATTTAATTGGGGTGACTTCCTTATAGCTTCAGAAGTCTAGTCCATTATCATGATAGGGAACATGGAGGCATGCATGGTGCTAGAGCTGAGAGTGCTACATCTTGCAGACAACAGGAAGTCAACTGAGACACTGGGTGTTATCCTGAGCTTAGGAACCCTCAAAGTTCGTCCCCACAGTGACATACTTCCTCCAACAAGGCCACACCCACTCCAACAAAGCCATACTTCCTAATAGTGCCACTGCCTGAGATTATGGGGCAAATTGCCTTCAGGATAGCACAGATGGGAAAGGTTTATTTTTGCATCCATCCAGTTCAGTTCCCCCCATTGTCAGTTCCTTCACTATCCTGCCAAATTCAAGTGTAATCATAGAAAGGTAAATAGTAGTTATGGCTCATACCTTCTCCCCACTCACAAGGAAACTTCACTTGAGGCTTGGAGGTAGACTGGTGTGATCTACACAGGCACTGAGAGTTGCTAAAGGAAGCAGTTTGGATGACTGGAGCAGAAGAGTGATAATAAGATAAAACAGAATGTGGTCTCATGCCAGCCTTTTCTTTTAGTATCTGTGTCCCCCATGAGTGACCAGAGTCAGGCCATCTCCATGGCATATGAGACAGAACTTTCCCTTCCCACTGATGTTCTATTTCTCTGGAGCTTCCCTGTAGTTCTGAGCTGGGTGAACCTAATGTGGACAACCAGAGACATTTAAGTCTCTAGATGCCTAAAAGGCCAGGGACAAAAGTGTCATTTTATTGTATATCCTCTTTAGCAAAATTTCAATTAGGTTAATCCCCTTTGCTTGTTCTTTCTTCTGCCAGAAGAAATCTTCTCATATTGAAGTACACATCATTAGTTCCCATCTAGAACTCTTTAGATTTCAGCTTCCTGTTAGCCCCCAACCTTCATGTTTTTAAGGGATGATATTTATTTTTAAGTGTATGTATATGTTTGAGTATGTATGTGCACTGTGTATATGTACACAAGTACTTTCAGAGTCCAGAAGAGGACTTTGATTCCCTGTAACTAATTTTAGCCACAAAATAAAATAAAATAAGAATGAAAAATAAAATAAAATTTTATTCTAGCTAGAAATAAAAAGCAAGTCCTTTGGAAGAACCCCAAATGCTCTTAATTGCTATGCTGTCTCTCCAGCTGCCCATGCCCCCATTTTAAGGGATGCTCATCCTACAGTGAATTTTGCATTTCAAATTGCCATGTACAGTACATGCTATGCTGTTCACGAGTGTGGACATAGCTTCTTGTCATCTTTGAATCCCTGGTGCAGACAGAGCCAGTGACCTTCTACTCAAAGAACTCATTTAAAAAAATGCACTTTGGCATTTTCTACGCAGTAGACTTCTCCATGTAAATATGTTTTCCAGCTATACTTTAAGTCCCTAATGGCAGAGTGCCTTGTAAATACCAAAGAGTATGTGCTGTTCCTTACACAAAGAAGTGCTTATTGTAGGCTTGTTTTGATTATAATATTTAAGCTCCACACGCATACGATAGTGAAATAAATCCTGTGCCCAAATGTGCAGCAAGCACACCGGATGAAGCCTTATCAGGAAAAAGAAGAGCAAAAGCAAAAGGAAGAAATGGAAGAAGGAAGGAAGAAGAGAAGAGACCTTTCCTCCAGGAAGGCAACTGATAGCATCTCCATGATTACAAATCTAGCTTTGTATCTAGTTTCTGCATGCCACGGGTCTGGCAGAAAGATTCATCTGAACAAAAGTCTCACTGGTTTTATTTCTATTATGTAGAGCCATTTTGGATGTAGCTGGGTTGATATTTGGATTGTATTTGGTTGACTGCATGTTTGGTGCAAAACTTGGACTAAAGTAATTGTGTTTGAGGTTCTCTATGTTGGTTGTTTTTTAACCAACAAAATTCATGCATTGCTTCTTATTTAGTGACTTCTCAATATGAATTCAAGCCAACTATCAGAATTAACACTGTACTAGGTATGGAACTCAGAGACAAAGATTCATTTGACAGCTTATTGTTGCCAAGGGCTTCATAGCTGTGACACATAAACAATGCTTACTCCTGTTTGGATGCAGACTCTGCTGAGTGCAAGAATAGAGATAAAAAAGAGCACCCTTGCAGGGATTAATGTTGACTGCAGTGATTCCAACAGACCTCGAAAATAAATTGACATTTGAGTTGGTCCTCGATATTGGATTTTGACAGGCAAAGGCTGGAGGAAAGAGCAACTCAGACAGGTGAAACAGGATAAACTGGAGCATGGAAGTGTGAAGGGTTTCACCCTAAATAGACAGTGGATGCCTGGACTTGGGTGTGGTGTGAATATAGATTTTTTTCAAGGCCTGAGACTGAGGAGTTGTACTTGC
This sequence comes from Sigmodon hispidus, assembly GCA_004025045.1. Lineage (NCBI taxonomy): Eukaryota > Metazoa > Chordata > Mammalia > Rodentia > Cricetidae > Sigmodon > Sigmodon hispidus. The sequence continues at coordinate 45,291 of PVIH01001140.1, read as the reverse complement.
CTTTTCTAGGTCAAAACAGGCCTTTGGCTGAGTTTTGTTTGGTCCAGCATTCACTTTTCTCTTCTTTTTGAGTTGCTGCCAACATTTAAAAATCAGGAGATTTCACATTCATACCAGATTTCAGGCTGCTTTTGAAAGAAATCTAACAATAGAGAGTCCACATTTCCTGAAGGCAGCAACTGGCTGTCCTGAGTAATGGCTTCTCTTTTGAGAGACATGCTCTTACTTGGTTTCAGTCTGTGTCACTTCTGTCTCACTGGCCTCAGTCAAACAACAGAGGCAGGTATCTGAGTTTGCACCTTGTGACCTCCAAGCTTTACTGACTGCTGCATGCTGAGAGAAAGTGGCATCTGGTCCCGGAGGCTTTATACAGAATTTGACTAAACACATATCTGGATGACTCTTGGGAAAGAAGGGAAGAAAAGAGTCAGCAAGTCATCCCAGTTGCTGCTCTTGAGGACTGCTGTTTGACTAATTCCGTCTTAGGCTGGCACACCTGAGGGATTTTCAGAGGCTGGGGATAATGACCCTCAGGCTTTAAAAGATCTCTTGCCATGGCAACCTACAATGCCTTTGTCAATTTGAGAGCTTGTTAGCATCACATCTTTGGTTTATCTTTTCCTTATAAGTGAGTTTTCTTTTCTTCTGCAATGCACAGTAGCAGCATGCTAACAAGAGCCCAAATCCATTTTCAGAACAAAGGACAAAATATGTTTTTTTCCCCCATTTTCCCCCATTTTTTCCCCATTTCAGCTGTTAGGCCAATCAGACGATCATACTCTTTGGACCTTTGTGAATCACCCCTTTATTTTCCTTTTTTCTCATGGGGAGAAACAAAAAATACACTTTGCACTGGTACCTAGCACCAGTGCTGGATTTTGGAAGGCATGCATATCCCTCCAATACAAACGCCTAGCAATATGCATGACAAAACAGTTGTTTGTGTTCTCTGTACACCAGGGGACCTGTGAGCACAAATATGCTCCGTGCCTGATGCCTCTTAAGAGTGAGAGGTTCCTAACTGACATAACCTTCTTTTCGTAAGAATAAAAGAGAAGGTTATTGAGTCTATGAGCTAATCTGTCTAATTAGATGCCTCTAAGCAAAATGCATAAGATTTGCATGAATTATCTTAACATGCAAAGAATAGGACACGGGAAGAAAAACTCAAGGAAATTTGCATTTAGATGGTGAGGGGGTAGTTTACCAACGAGAGTCCATTCTTTTATGTTTTGGAGCTATGCTTAAGAGGAGCTGCAGATGGATGGTTAAGTCCGTAAAGACTGCTATGCATTCTTAGACTTTCAAGCAGTTGCTCCAAGCCTCTTCTGCCCCATGCAGAGTGAAACAGGCCTGGAGCTCCCATCAGGAAGCTTCATTAAAGCAGTGCGTGGGAATCAGTTTCGGTCCCGGCTGCTAGCAGGTTGAAGGACAATCCCTTCTGGGCCTCTAGGTGGCACTGTTGTATCTATTCTAAGAGTACCTGTGCTTTGGCTGGCTACATTGCTGAGATGGAAAATGGTTGAAAAGGATAGTTTAGAGGGGGGGATAAAAAAGAATGCATGTTTGACTCCTTTCCCATCTAACCTCCTAGCACCACTGTCCACTGTACCTGAGAGCATCCTTCCCTGTCATCTTGCAGACGTCATGAGTTAACTCTATATGGTTTATTTCAACCACCAGTTCTTAGGCTTCCAATATCTATCTGCTCATTCATTTGAAGCCTTCACATTTGCCTGACTCCTCTGTCCTTCTTGCTTTTCATTTCTACACTGTTGTTGGCACTCACAGGTTGGAGGAGGGTGATTCTGAGAAAAGGAGGGATGTCCAGGCTGTGTCTTGGCTCCAGAAGATGTGATGGTAATAATGAAACAGTTAAAGTGAGTATGTGTGATGGGAGGCAGCAGACAGACTGGAGTGGGATTTCAGGAAGAAAGCTAATTGCGACCTGTCCTCTACATTCTTGAGGATGCTCTAGAAAGTTTGCTTCCTCCTGGGCTGGTAGGTTTGAACTAAGGAGTTTATGACACATGCCTTCTGATAACTGGTTGGGGATAGGACACATAGAGCGTTTAGGAATGCCTCAGTTTCATGATGCTCAGATGGGACATTCTACTGACCTGCTGGGAAAAACTTCTGGAAATTAAGTGTTTTGGAATGTGATAGAAGATACAGGAGATAGGAACCAACTCTCAAAACATCATAGCATATAATGAACACAACAAAAATGGTAATATTTAAGCTGGGTGGTAGTGGGGGAGGCACATGCCTTTAATCCTAGCAGAGGCAGGTGGATCTCTGAGCTTGAGTCCAGCCTGGTCTACAGAGAGAGTTTCAGGGCAGACAGGGTTACACAGAGAAACCCATCTCAAAGACAACCCCCCCCATTTTAGATAGTACTTTTCAAAGCTTCCATCTTGTTATACTTTGAACATGAAAGGACCCTTGCTGGCTCATATTTTTGAACACTTTATTCCTGACTAGTGGTTTATTTTGGCAGGTGGTGGAAACTTTAGGGAGTGGAGTCCACCTAGAAGAAGTTGCATGCCTAGTTGGTTATACTTGGTCCCCATTCCCTCCTTGTTTGCTGCTTCCATCTTTCTATGAAATCTCCTCAGCTACACACTCCTACATGATGCTCTGTCCAAGCACAGGAGACTGGTAACCCTGAAGAGAACTCCCTGAAATAGAGAAGCCATATGAAACTTCCCCTTTAAGTTATTTTTTTCTCAGCTATTTAATGGACAAATTACTCCTCTTCTTCTAATAATTTCTCTCTTCCTCACAGCATATTGTTAGAAAGGCACTCAGCATACTCAAGGCATTGGGAGAGCCAGACTCTGTTCTTCAAGTTCTCATTTTCTTTCTTATAATACTCAAACATACAGTTTCGTTAAGAAGCAATATTCGAGTCTGACAGAGCAACATTTGCCCTACTCGACACCTAAGAATCAAACTAGATATTATGCTTAAGGCAAAGTAATAAGAAATGCGCTAGCTTACTCCTGCAGGTTCTATTATTTTATCTTCTTAAATGAAAAATCTGACTCCACATTGACTCCAGAAGCAATACCTTTAGGGTCCAAATGCCTGTTTTCTTGTCAAATTTGCTCTAGTTTCTTTGATTTATCACTTTCTTTTCTTATGCCTCAGTGGTGTTCTCTGTAAAATGGGCTGCATTTCCAGGCTTTGGATATCTATGGGAAATAAATTAATATTTTAAGTGTCATCAGGTCTTTTTTTTATGACAAACAAGAATTAGCTTTTATCAATGCTTTGATAGCAATAAATTAAACCTAAACCTCCAGGAATTCCTCAAGAATATGTGATTTTCTTTGCCTGATTACATCTTTGAGTTTTGTATAAGTTTATAATAGATGAAATAGTACTTACCAGCTTCATAAAGCAAGGGTTCTCTGCATGTTTAAATGGTCTTCACTCTTATTATCTTAACTAATGAATTTTGCCAGGCATCTCTGTTATAGCTGTATGATTTATAAAGATTATATTTACTTTTTCTCCTTATAAGAACCTAATGAGACCAAATTGCTTGCATGTAATCAGACACCGGCCTTTTTCATCTCTTCGGGTTTTATTTACGAAAGCTTATTAGAGCAAACGTACTGAGTAATGTGCAGCGATAGCTAGGTTTTGCCTAATGATCCCAAACAGCAAGCACAGAATGCAGATAATGAAATGACAGGCTGACTACAAATGCAGTAAGGAAAGGAGATGCATGCAGGGCTATTTCTAAGATCCTTACCTAGGCAGAATGCCCATTAATAGGCTTCGCCCTATGAATGTACACTGGGCAGAGAACAAGCCTAAGAAGATAACATTTACCTAAGAAACTGAGGACTGGGTTCTGTTTCCCACCGTGTAGAGCTTGGTAGAAGGACTATGTGTAAAGTGTACATGCAGAATGATGTACAATGAAGCAGTCGAGATTGGAGAGCCGATTATAAACTAGAGGAGACCACTCATTGGGCTACTTTCACCACCTCCAATTAAAATAAATACTTAAAATTTTTTTTTAGTTTTTATTTTTGAATAAAAATCTCACTTTTTATCCATGTATCCTTTTGTTCAAACTTCCTTCCCCCTTCCATCCCTCCCAGTCACTCACTCTTCTCCCCATCTCCTTATCTCCTCCCCAGTAAAGGCAGGTAGTCCCAAGGTCCCAAGGTGGCTTAGTTCAACATCCACTCCAAGCAAGTCTGAATTCTTCATCCTAATATCAAGACTAGGTTAGGTGTTCCTCTGGAGGGAATGGGCTCCAAGGTGTCAGTCCAAGGTGCTTCGGATCTCAAGCTGTTCAGTGGTTGTGGTTTGCAGCTTGGGTGTGTTTTGCTTTTTATTTAAAGTCCACTAATGAGTGAGTACATTCCCTGCTTATCTTTCTGGGTTTGTGAGACCTTGCTCAGGGAATATTCTCCAAACCTATCCATTTGCCTGCAAATTTTAGGATATCATTTTTTCTTACTGCTGAGTAGTACTCCATTGTGTAGATGTACCACAGTTTGTTAATCCATTCTTCAGTTGAGGGACATCTAGGTTGTTTCCAGGTTCTTGCTATTACAAATAATGCTGCTATGAACATAGTTGAGCTAATGCTTTTGGAGTGCGAATGTGCATCTTTAGGGTGCCCAATAGTGGTATTGCTGGGTCCTTGGGGAGGCTGATACCCAGTTTTCTGAGAAACTGCCATACTGCATTCGAGAGTGGCTGAACAAGCTTACACTCCCACCAACAAGGGAGGAGTGTTCTCCTTGCTCAGCAACCTCTCCAGCATATGCTGTCACCTGTGCTTTTAATCTTAGCTATTCTGACAGGTGTAAGGTGGTATCTCAAAGTTGTTTTGATTTGCATTTCTCTGATGGCTAAAGATGTTGATCACTTTTTCAAGTGCCTTTCAGCTATTTGTAATTCTGATAAGAATTCCCTTTTTAATTCTGACCCCAATTTTTTAATTGGGTTATTTAAGGCTTTGGGCTCTAGTTTCTTGAGTTCTCTATATATCTTAGAAATCAGTGCTCTATCACTTGTAGGATTGGTGAAAACCTTTTCCCATTCTGTAGGCTGTCATTTTGTCTTATTGACTGTGTCTTTGGCTTTACAGAAGCTTGAAATAAATACTTAGTGCCAATATGGCCATTTTCCTTTTTAGAGGCAACTGGATGGAGTTTGCCACATGTCCGTCCTCTCTCAAGATGTAAACAAAACATAACATTGGGCCAGTTCCATATCATCAGTGTCGTCATGACTCTGTCATCGGTAGACTTTAATGCAGAACATCCTCATGCTTTTCCTGATATCGCGTTCCTTTATTTCTAATTAAATAAAGATGTCTTTCAATTTCAGGAGTAGAGCATTGATCTAATTTGTTTTTCTAATCTGACTTAGAAGCCCCAAAGATGAGGGATAACCTGATTGTTTTCCTAGATGTCAGCCTTAGATATTTAGAATCCCCTGCAATATCCCACTGCTTTGATGACATAGAAATTCATAAAGTGTTACCAAACCATTTCTGAAGCCATTTATACACTTATTTCCTCTCTGTGCCACCTGCTGGTATGATGTGCTTGGTAAGTTTATTATCCTTTGGGTGAACAACTTCTTCCATAAAGTTGCAGAGTGAACCCTTAGACTGGTATTTTGAAATTTGGAGTATAGGTCTCTTTGCCTTCCATTACTGGAAATTTGATAGTTTAACTTGATATTCCCTGTCTACTCCAAGTTTCAGGCATTTGATACATACAGACCTTGGACATCTAGGTGTCCCATGAAGCATTCTCTTTAGGATAGCACACCAGGAAAACAACATTAGGCTATTTATTCATTTGTTCCTTTTCTGAACTATGCTGAACTAGTTCAGAATAATCAAAAATAAGAATAAGAAGAAAAGAAGGAAAAAAAAACCACTTAAGAATTTTGGTATCCTAAGTATCTCTCTTAAAAATGAACTGATGAATCAAAATGTTTTCCTTGAGGACTCAAGACCCCAACACAGTGATATCAGACATGAAAGTCCTGACACGGTGCTGTGTAATGGGCTGAAACAATTGAGCAAGCAGCTGAAAAGCTTGTTGGGAAGGGCAAGAACAGTCAGCACAACACAGTAGCTTTAGTAATCATGTCAAGCCCTGGGGATTATAGGAAGAACCACCTAGTCACCAGGTGGTGGCTGGCAGGTGTGAGACACCTTCATCAATGTGGGTTGATAGGGTAGCAAGCAAAGAAGCACTGTGGAAAAACAGGCATCATGAAGTTTTCTAGATGCCTGTGACTCTGAGAATTATGTAGAGTGAATACTTGGGATTTGAGTATTTGAGACTTCACAAGTTCTTACTCTGGCAGGGAGATTTTTCTCACAGTCCACTGCTACTTATTGCTGACTGGGTGGCAGCTGGCCCTTTGTGTCTTATTCTAATTCCAACTTTAGCACAGTTACCCTCCCTCATTTTGAGATCCCAGAGAAAATATGCACGGGGTAAAAATGATCATGGATATAATCAGACATAAGGTTCATTCATAAATAGCCTGGCGTGTCAGTATGAGAGCATCCCAAACAAGAATGAGCATGGGTAGAGGGAAGGGACCACGGAAGGCAAGTTTTCATTACTACTGTGCTATAACCTATCACTCATTTTGTTTTATTGCCTCTCTTTTCCCACAGCTTCTGCTTCACTTTTCCTCATTTTATTCTGTTTTATAGTTTTTAATCTCTTTCCTCTGTTGCTCCTTTTGGACCTCTTGCAGGTCCCTCTTTGGTGTATTTCTTCTTGGATGTTACATCATCCCAGAGAAGATTCCCCAGTGATCTTTCTCCAGTGTTCTGCCTATTTTAGCTGCCTTTGCATGTTTTCATTTACTTGTACTGTTTGAGATCTTGAATTTGAAGGGGACCTTAACTCCCTTTGCATGCAAAGTATATAAGACACCATTTCAGGGCTTGGGGCTCCTGTTCCCTCTGTTAGTATTTTGCGCATTGGAGAGATGAAACATTCGCGGCCAGGATGCCATTTAGAGTTTTATTGGGGGAATCTGGATATCCAGGGAAGGGTGGGGCAAGGAGAAGGAGAAAGAAAGAAGAGAGAGAGAGAGAGAGAAAGTGGAGGAGAGAGAGAGGGGAATCACTGCCATGGGTTGTCTCCCTTAAAAGAAGGGTGAACATGGAGACACACCCAGGGGCATGCCCTGGAAGGGCACTCTGCAGGACGGGGCGGGGCAGCAACCTGGCCAGAGACACACAGCCACACCCGGGGGGCAAGCTAGAGAGCTGTTCTGGAACACACTAACACCCTCTACACTGAAACATTTGATAGAGCCTGAAAGAATTCATTCACCCATTCACCAAGTACCTAGACCTACATTCATAGACATCTTCTTGTAACGGTGGTGCAAATTATAACCTGCATGGTACTTTTCAGTTTGCAGGGTGTTTTCATAGGCCTTACATTCAAGTAACCTATTTGACATGCCTGCTCAGTAGAGCTTCCAAGACTGGATAATCCTACCTCTGTGTCTTTGTAAGCCCAGAGATGCCAATGCCATGAAATCCTTCTACCAGGTTGTCTAGAAGTTCCCTGAATACGATAGACAGTTTTCACAATGGTCTTGTAAATTTAAGTCCTTATCTGAGATATACCTGGTACAGCTTTATTCTAATTTAAGGAAAGTCAGGGTAGAACACTAGAATTGACAGAAACATTTATCATTTGTATTGTGGAAGGATTTATCACAGGGCTTATAGCCAGCTCCTTAGTATATTCAGGATATATTTATTTTATATGCCAATTTAGTTGACATGGAAAATACAAACAGATTTGACTCAGAGTCAAAATGATAGCATAGAAAATTACTTAAACTTTAGTTAGTGGTTTCTGACCTGGTAGTACATCATGGACAGAGCTGGCATTGTCATTTACTATAATGATACACCTAGTAAATGACCTCGGACCACATATATAGTGGTCTATGAGAATCTAGTAACACCACAGACATCATTTGTGTGTGTAATTAAACTAACTGTATTCTTTAAAGTTTACCCGGTGATATAATTGCTTAGTGGCATACTTCTCAGTGTGTCTCCATAGTTAAGCCATATGTTGCTGTGTTATGAATCATAAGTTCTTAATTTATGAAAAGGTAAAGATAGAAAATATGGAGAGAAGGAACAATATTTCCCTAGGGTTTTGTCCAGACCCTCAAATCTACAATCTGTCCTATGACAACTAACTTGAAGAAATGGTGTGTGTCACACAGTCAGATCACACCTCTCTCAGTCTCTGTCTTAGTCACACACTTTTCAGGTGGGAAGGGGGCAGCCTCAGCACCATCATGGCTTCACTTAATGACCTTTGTCAGTCTTGTTTGGACTGTAATTTTGAGTTCTGTGAGATTCATTCCTTGCTCAAGAGGTCACTTGCCCCGTGACCACTGCATTATTCTTGCACCTCAGGGTGAGGCAAGGAAACTTTGCATCTATCTCCCGGAGCTGGCTAGCTACTTGCTTAGCCCAGCCATGGGAGAATGAACCCTCCTTGGCTCTCCCTCTCTTCTAACGGAAACAGCCAACCTTAGTCTTCTCTTTTCCCCCTCCTGCTCTTGAAAGCCAATTTCCTGCTTCAGTCTTATTCTTATGAATAGAAACACAGAAGCTGCATGGAGAATGAGAAACTACTGTATCATAGGAAGCAATCACACAGAACACAAAAAGCCATTCAAAGTAATTAAACTACTCCCATCCCCTTTCCTATATTTCTTTTCAGCCCTGCGCTGATGGGCTGTTTATCTTTGCCACCACAACAGCCTCAGCAGCCGCAGTGGCGGCGGGCGGAAACGCAAGCCATTTTCTGCAAGGGCTCACGCCGAGAGGGCAGAATTAAGACAAACACTTTTCATTCTTGGCTGCCAGGGCATTTTAGCTTCTGAAAAACAAGAGAAACAAACGCCATCACAATTCCGCTCCGCGGCGCCCCCCCTTCCCAAAAATATAAATAAAGACCTTGAGGTGGCTGTGGGGGAACGTTCAGATGGATTTTCACTTGTGGGAGGGGGGCAAAAGGAGCGAAGGAGTTGGCGTTGGTACGGAGGTGGGGGTGCAGAGACTCATTATCTTTGTAGGCTCAGGAAGCCTTTGTTCTTTTCAGCTGTGCTTTGGAGGTGCAGCGCAGAGCTTCTCCCAGCTGCGGAGAAGCTTGCAAGCATCTAAGAAAAGTGTCTGAGGCTGGCACTGGCCCAGGAGGGGACAGCTGGGTAGGGAAGTGGAACAGGGATGAGTTAACGGGGAGCCCCTTGATAATACCAGCAGAGATTGTCTTTCCAGGACAGCTGAGGAGAGTGAGCTGAGAGGTCGGTCTGAGGGCTCTTTAATAGTTTTCACTACACTGGCTGGCTGGCCTCAGCATCTGGCCTGAGCATGTTTGTGGCAGCTGCTTGAGCCAGTGGCCTCTTGAGGTAGCGCTAAGGAACATGAGAGTTGTAGAAAATATGGAAGTCTTGGAGGGGTTTGATTGCATCTCCTCTTCCGCTTGCCCGGTGTCATGCATGCATCTGGGAGGTTTGTTCTGTTGTGGGTGGGCTTCATCCAGAACAGATACTGTTTCAGCTTTGGCGAGAGGGCTCCAGAGAGTTGCCTGCCAAAGAGTTTCCAAGAGCAACCCATAAGCCATCTACTCAAGAACTGTACTTCTTAGGTGGGAAATGAGAGGTGTTAAAAGAACCTGATGGAAGAACTCAGCACAGATGGGCATGCTATTGCAAATCGACTGGAATTTGAGGTCAATATGAGCTTCCAACACACACACACACACACACACACACACACACACACACACACGCACACGCACCAGAAACCTACTCAAACCCAACCATCACTATCACCAACTATAGTTACAGGTTTCCTTTCCTGAGGAACACACTAAGCATACTTCTGCTTCTAAATAAAGAGGCTATCTGAGATCACTCTTACCCTGACTACCTGCTCCAATGGGTTTCAAGAAATCTTCCCTCTATCAGATTGGTTCAGAGTTTGATTTTTTTGGCCTGAAGGTAGTTTGTAGATAAAAATGGTAAATTAAGCAAAGCTGTGTGGACTGCCTCAACCTTCAGGTAGCACCAGCAATATCAACTTTCTCCTGGGCCCCTATTTCACTTTATGCTACTGCCATATTTACCATGGTGGGATTGGCATCCTAGTTTAAGAAAATGCCAGTTGCAAATGACTCCAGTGGCTCTGTGTCCCATCCCTGGGCAGTCCCTCTAGCTCAGTGGCTTCATGCCTGGAGCTTCCTGCCTGGTTCAGTCTGGAGAGCTGGCAGCTTGCCCATTCTGCAATGATAGGCCCGCACTGTTCCGAATGCTTGTTTTGCATCTGTCATTATCTTTTGGTTGCAAGGAGGCTTAATGTGCAATAAATGTAAATGGGCAATGTATATCCTGTGTTTTATTGACTCTTATTTGAGCCTGTGGGTTCCAGCGACTGCTCTGCCTCACCAGGATTCATCAGAAGGAACTCCATATTTTTTCCACAGCTCATGCCATCTCAAGCTGCTTTGCTCAGGTCTCTTCTAGCTTTCTGGGGCTGGCCCTTCTCACAATTCTGAGGCTTTTGAGTACAGCCATCACCCAGACAAAGCAGCAGAGAACCAAGGCATTTGTTCTGCATGTCTGGGTTCAGGTAAAATCAAATGCCACTTCTTAGTTAGGAACATGCATCTTTAACCCCTATGCAAACACTTTAAGAAGACATAGTCTTGTAATAATTTCATTCACTTGCAAAAGTGTTCAATATGCTAAATGAAATGATAATTCAATTTATTCTCTCAGTAGGAATCCTTCTAAGGTACAAGGGAGCCAGGACTGTATCTACCCAAAAGGAAATTGAGTCTGTGGGGGTCAGGGCAAGAGATCCTAAGGTTGTCACCACTAAAGTCACTGGGTTTAATGTACCTCCTTAAATAGTTACCTTATTACTGGGGTTGCTTCAGTGAATACAGAAAAATTGTCATTCTGACTTTTCTGCAATGATTCAGAGTAGCAAATGGATGGAGAGTGCATTTTCTAGGAGAGAGCAAAACCATTAAAGTAAAACTGTGGGTACACACAGGAGTACAGAGAATTCATAGTCACACTAGTGCAAAGGGTTCCTTTACATGATTGACAAGGCCATGAATGAAGAGACTTTTAGATTTTATTTATTTAATTGGCAGATAGGGTCTTGTCTTGTAGCCTCCAGCTTTTCTTCCAACTACAACTTTTTCTGTCTTAGACTCTAGAGTGCTGGGGTTTCTGGCATGCTGCACCACCATACCTGGCTGTGTTTAGGTACTTTTGGAAAGATCCTTAGATCTGCTATAAAATGGTTGTGATATCTTTTGAGTCACTGGTAAGGAAAGAAAATAGGATATTAGAAGTGTACCAGAACACTAAACTCCATGAATGCCAAAACTCTCTTTCTAGCATTTATCAAATAATTTTACACAGATATTAATGGGGTTTCTGCCCTGCAGTCAACTTTTTTCTGAATACAGGATTTGTGCACAAGTGAAAACCTGCACAGGACCACATGTGACAAAATCAGAGTCTAGATCTACTAAAATATTGAATGAAATCACCTCAGTCTGTGTGACTATGAAGCACAAATGGGCTTTATGGTTTGACTCACATTCTGTTCTCAAGATATCTAAACATAGGAAAATTCTCTAAAGTCTGAAAAAGTTCAGCATCTCAAATACTGTTTTCAAGCATGTGCTACACACTGCAGTCAGATAGAATCCACACACACTATCATAGAACAACTCAAAGGATGCTACTCATTGCTTCCTGGTATTCTTCACAGGGCTGGGCTAACACCATTTTAAGAACATTTTCAAAATAACATCCATAGCTCCCAGCAGTTACTCCTCAGCTCCTGGCAACTAATAATCTACTTTGTATCTCTGTAGATTATCTTATTCTGGAATTTCAACTCAGTGGAATCATAGAACATGCAGTCTTTTATGACTGACTTGTTTAGCATAATGCTTGCCAGGCTCACCTATGTTATAACACATATATATCAGCATTATTACCAAGTATTCCAGCTCGTGGGGTATAGCAAATTTCATTTATCTGTTCATCCTCAATTGGTGGGTATTTGAGTTGTTTGTAGATTTTAGCCATTCTGATAATACAACTATGACTATTTACATAGAAGTTCTTGTGTGGTCATGTTTGTATTTCTTTGGGTTATATGCCTAGGTATGGCATTGCTGAACTATATGGTAACTGTGATGGTATTGCTCATCAGCCTGACCTGTATATCTTGAGGAACTGATAAACTATTTATCAGACTGGCTGTAGTATTTTACATTGATACTAATAATTTATGGGTTTCATTTTTTCACATCCTTATCAATGCTAGTTACTGTCAGTCTTTTATGCTGTAGCATTGGACTAGGGATCATTTGACATCTTTGTGGCTCTGAGGTACCTTTTTGCTAACAGAACAATGCTTCAACATCTTTGCATGTGATTGTTGCCTCGTACACATCACTTTTTGAAACATATCTTTTAAGAGATTCCTCTTAGAAAGAGAGGGGGAACAGTGGTTGGTATATAAAAAAAATTTAAATAAAAAAAATTTAAAAAGACCCTTTGCCTATTTTTAAGTGGGACTACTTATCTTTTTTAATTGTTGAATTATAAGTTTTTTTATATGGAGAATACAAATCCCTTGTTTTTTTATGATTTAAAAATACTTTTTCTCATTCTGTACTTTTCATTTTCTTGAGGTGTTTTTTATAGCTCAAAATTTAAAAATTTTGATAAAATGCTATTTGTTTTCCTTTGTTGTTTGTGCTCTTCCTGGTGTATTTGAGGGGAAGCTCTTGATTAAAATGAATAAAGTGGTCCTCCTTCAGAACAGGAAGGACACACTGGGATGAAGCTGAGTATCCAAGGCAGAGCATCCCTGGTGAGGGAAGCTTCCACTGTTTCCTCAGATGGGTGAGTTCCTACCTGTTTTCTGAAAAGTTGTCTTTTTAAAAGGCTTCTCTGGTTAAACCTACTTTAGATTCATACAAGTATTTTGTTTGCACATATTATATTTTCATTTGAGGGAAGAGGAAGTGTTTAAGTCTTACATATTTACCTCTTACTTTATCAAATCAACTATGATTTAAATAGGGTGTCTCTACCTTGAATTTAAAGTTCCTCCCACTTGAGAATCAAGTTCATGATATTCTTTTATGTAGGATGTCAATCTGTGTCCTTGAGGCTGTCCTTGTGCCCAGCTCATGAAAGTTTAACCTTTGTTCTCTGGTGACTAAAAGGACTCAGCAGCTTTGTGATTGGTAGAAACAAGGTCAAGGACATGTTCAAATTAAAGAGGAGAATTAAAAGAAAAAATTAAATTCAGACACTTGAAACGGTTGGTGTAATATCTTTGAAGAGTATTTTGTTCCAATTGTCATAGGGAGTAAATGAAATTATTTTACATCCTTTGAAATACACTGGCACATATAGGTATATATATATGTATGTATATATATATATGTGTATGTATGTATATTGTACATATGTATGTATATCTATATACGTACTATTTGGTAGGAAATGGTTTCAAAAACAAAATCAATATTTTAATTTATTTTTATTTCATTTCATACTTATCAATGTGTTTTGCGTGAATGCATGTCTGTGTATCATATGCTTGCCTGGTACCTACAAAGGTCAGAAGAGAGCTTGGAATCTCCATCCCCTGGAACTGGAGTTACAAATGGTTGTGAGCTGCCATATGGGTGCTGAGATTCAAACCCAGGGTTTTTTTTTTTTCCTTTGGAGAAGTAACAACTGCTCTTAACTGCTGAGCCATCTTTTCAGCCTCTGAACGTGTTTAAAGTCAGTAATTGTTCCATGGTCATGGAGCAGACATGTGGTAGTCTACACTGTTAGAAGTAGAGACCTCATTTAGAAACTATATGGATGGATTAGTTTATGTTCATCAGAGAAGCAGAACCAAGAGAGCATGTGAAGGTGGGAAACTGGATTATGGTAAAATGGAGGCAGGAAAGTAATAAGATTCACAGTGTATGAGATTGGGAGTCAGTGGTATCGATGGTGCAGTTCCAGGCTGAACCAGAAGGTCTGAGAGGCAGGAAAGTTGATGCCCTGCATTCCAGCCAAGTTCAAAGTTAGGAGAAGACCACGCATCAGCTAGGAAACAGAGCAGAAGAATCTTTATTAACTCCACCCTGTTTTGTTTAGATCTTCAGCTGGTTGACTCACTCACATGAGGGACGACAATATGAATGTCCCAGGCTAACATTTTAAATATTTATTTCATCTACAAACCAGTGTCAGAAATGCACCCAGAATAATATTTAACCAGATATTTGGGTATCACACAGTTCAATCAAGGTGACTCATAAAATTAACCATCCCATGGGTATTATTAAAACTTAGTTTGATTTTTCATTAGAATCTCTAGAAAATAACTTCTTAAAATTATATGGAGTAGATGATGGGGTAATGCAACACTGTACATTTATGACTCAGGATGCTGAAGCAACCTAAAGAAAGATGTGTCTCAAGGTGACAGGATGAATTTTAATCTGATCTTGCTCTCATACCTTCTCTGCCAACATCTGAGACCACCTCTTATTATAGATTCACATAATTGGGTAAGGTTGAAACAGTGCCCAGGATCCAGGGCAGTAGATGAGTCTGCTAATCCTTTCAGTGGGAAAGCAGACTCTCCTTCTGTACACATTTGGGAGACAAAGTTCTCGAGGCAGTGATTGCTAGTGGTCCTGAATTTAATTATTACCAACTCTTGCATTAATAAGGAAAAATGCCCCTTCAGTAGGCCAAGAACATAGCCTTCAATCTGTTCCGAGGCTTCGAAATCACAGTACCTTCAGATGGGAAGGACCCTTCACATCACTAGTGTTGCCATTTTGGAAATGTCAATGACTGCTCAGTGTGTCCCAGGGATGGTTTTGGCTCTAGGAGGTAAAGTAAGAGATGACATTCACTCTGCAAGCCTGCGTATAACATGGCTGCTCTTTCTGCCCTCATATCTGTATCTTTTAGGAAAAAAAAAATCTTAAGCTTTTCTGGCAGCTGAATGCTAAAACTTATTATAAGATATTAAAGGGTCCCAAAAACAGGGAAGCAGGAAAACTAGTTGGAAAATACAGTTAAACAACTAAGGTCAGTTCAGAGGAGGTGACCAGAGAGGCAGTGTAGAGTAGGTCATGGGTGACACTGTATGGGATAGCTCTCATTTCTTATTCCCCTCAGAGGACTCTTAGGATGAGTGTAGGTGTCTGCGAAAGCAGAGCAGTCAGCTAACATGGTCATCCAGTCAATTAGCACTATTTTCTTCTCAGGCTTGTTCTTTGAGGTGCATAGAAATGATATAGTATATAAGTTTATGGTTTGGGACAGGTTAGAACTTTAAGGTTCTGCAGTTTTCTGCCATGATTGGATTAGAATAGAGTTGAAATCCTCCCTCCTTCCCCCTCCTCTGTACCAGGCCTTGGGCATGTCAGTCAAATGTTCAGTCACTGAGCTCCTTCTTTTCTGGTTTAAAAGAATACAATTTAGGGTCAGGAAAAAAATAGACCCAATGATGATGAGTGCGCTTCTCAACTGCTTTCAACTAGACAAACCTAGAATATTAGCAAGAGGCTAAAACACGTTTTCTTGCATGTTTTTAAACCAAGAGATAGTAATTTGAGCCTAACCCCAGTTCTCTCTCTTAAACACAGGAATGTACTCTGCTTTGAACTCCCTTGTTGTATATGGTTATTATCTTCATTATTTCTACTTTGAAAATTTGATAACACAACTATTTGAGTAGACTATAACACAACAAATTTTGCATGTATTATGCAAATGAAAGAATGTGTACCCAATTCAGTTTGAACCATAATAGATTGCATGTTCACTAAGACAAAGAATTAAGAGTCTTAAAGAGATAATACATTCTAAAATCCTGGAAGCTGAGTTGAATTTCAAAAAAAGTCATTTTTAAAGCAAAAGTTTTTTTTTTTAATTATCTACTACTTATGTTTATATTACATGAAGGGAAAATTCAAACATTTGAATGACTTTGTTCTAAATCAGTGTGCCAAATATTTCTGATCCTATATCCTAAAGTTTGTCTTGTGAAACTTGCCATGCATGCAAACGATACAGTGAAATGAATCCACAAGTGGAAAAAATGATATGACACAAATCTTTATGTATTCCCCCTGCCTGATTTTGCAATACACTCAAACTAGAGGCTATTTTATACTTTCCCTTTAAATATCCCATCACATACCCTTCATTCTTTACAATCATTTATCATGAAGGGAATTATTCTCTTGCTGTGGTTTATACTTTTGTTTTTCTTTGTATTTCTATTAGTACACACCTGCATATAAAGAGCAAAGAAAGTATTCTTAAGTGTCTTCTAATCATTTACAATAATGTTTTTGTCTGAAAGAATAGTATAATAGCATCATTTATTCCTGCTTTGAATTAAAGATTTCTGAAATTTCAATAAAAATCTCCCATGGAATTTTATAATTTGATTATAAAATTTGTATGGTGTATGAAAAACAAAAGTGCCAAATACTCCTGAAAACTGCAGTAATATATGTTTGGGTACATTAGTGTTTTACCTTTTAAATATCAGGAGCTGGGAGTAAGATAATATGGCCCTAGCATAGAGCTGGATAAGTTGACCATAAGAAAGACCAATTAGATTACAAGGAGACCCATTGTTGTATAGTAGCTTGATTGAGAACCTGCTCTTCAGATCACAAGGGAAGGAACTGATCTACCCAACAAACAATCATTCACAGGACAAAAATAAAATTGTATGTTCACTTTAAATCATGCACAATAATGCACTCATATTTAATGAACAGAAATATGTAAGTTAAAAAGGTTAAAAATACATTTGAGAAGAGTGTCCTCATGAGGTTTGTTTATTAATTTTTTTTTTCAAGAGTAATGAACAAGTACAAAACAAAAGGAAATGTGGATAAATTCCACTCAATTAAAAAATAATCTCTAGTTTTTGGAACACATCATTAAAGGAAAAAATTACTCCAAAATATACTTGAAGCAAATGTAATGGATAAAGAAATAATGGTCTGAACATATTAAAGACTTCATGTCAGTTGCTGAGCAAATGTGAACTAAATTTAAAGACATGAAAAAGACATTCATGTAAATTAAAAAAATCTATATCCATAAACATAAAAAGATGTGCAACCTTGTTATAGTCTGTGGAATCAAATCAATATTACAGTGAAACTATTTCATATCTTCCATATTGGCATAAAAGGAAAGGGATGGTGTACCAAATATTTTTGAGAATGTGAAGAAACAGAATAGGCTCTCAGCCATCTGTGATAGAACATAAAGTAGTTCAAAACATTGTCATACTCAGAAACACAAACTCTGCATATTGCTACTTTTATTTGAAAACTAAAATTGCTGATCTCACAGAAGGAGAAAATAGAATAGTGTTTCTCAGAGGCTGAGAATGATAGGAAGGAGAAAGTGATATAGAGAAGATAACTAATGATAAAGGGATTCAAACATCAAACATCCCACTTTGGAGGGGAGACACAGATTATCAAAAGTGAAGGGAAACATTCTGTCTTGCAGAAAATCGTTAAGTCACAAATGTTAAATAGGTAAAATGACAGGATGTTCTAAAGGAAGGTGAAACATTCCATTCTAAAAAAATGTTAAGTTCAGGAAGTAAATAACTTAAAGGCTCCAGGAAGTCCCTAAAACTAACCAAATACACTAGGCCCCTCTACTCCCAAGCATATATAAGCATTAAGGACTGCTAAGAGGTACTGTCAGACAGGTTAAGCTACCCTCAAAAGGCAGATCAATCAAGCTTCCTAGAAGAAGCAGAATGAAGTTGAGCTTCTTGGAAGAACTTCAGAGAAATTGAACTACTTGCAAAGGACACTCTCAAACAGTAGAGTTGCCTTTAGGCTGTACAGTGTACTTCGTTTCCAGCTTTTGTGAGTTAACACCCATGCTGGGGTGGGCTTTGGTGATGCAGCTGTCCTTGAGTAAGCCTTCACACATAGTCTTTATGTGACCTCATTAAAACTCATTGGTTCATCAAATTGAACTTTGGTAGTCTTCTTGCATTGGTCTGCCATCAATTTCATATCTGTATGACTTAATGTTTGTTCACATCTCATCAGGAGTAGTGTCACATAACACATATAAAAGGATGTCTTACAGCACAGTGGAGTAACTACTATTGATAAAGTTGGTTGTGTATTTCAAAATAGAGAGTAAAGATTGTTTGAATTCTTCAAAATTGTTTACTCAGTTTTATGCTTGTGTGTGTGTGTGTGTGTGTGTGTGTGTGTGTGTGTGTGTGTGTGTGCTACATGCATGCAGGAGCTTGCAGAGGTCACAAAAGATATTAAGTTCCCTAGATCTAGAGTTGTATATGGTTGTAAGCCACC
Organism: Sigmodon hispidus; assembly: GCA_004025045.1. Classification (NCBI taxonomy): domain Eukaryota; kingdom Metazoa; phylum Chordata; class Mammalia; order Rodentia; family Cricetidae; genus Sigmodon; species Sigmodon hispidus. Next base: position 26,806 of record PVIH01001140.1, on the reverse strand, counting down.
ATGTGGATGGTCCAGCAACTCCTTTTAGCCTCTGAGACATCTTTCCAGCCCCATACAGATAGCTTTAAATTTTCCTACTATAATGAAGTGATAAATATTGGAGGTGGTTGAATGACAGTAACCATTATATAATGTATATTTAAATGTAATGAAATATACTATAGCTAATAAAATATGTAGTTCTGCCAATTGGGGAAAAACATTTTAAAAGCTCAGTGATAACATGACTTAATAAATTTAAACACACATACCATATTACTTCAGTAATGGAAACTAATGCTATAGAGGATATGTGGTCTTTGGAATTATCATTGAATCCTCTTAGAAATATGGATGTCCTGAGAAGAGACAGCAGAAGCCTTGAGTTCCCCCCTTGTTGGGGAAGTTTGCAATAGATCTCGTGAAACCAAGTACTTTTGACAGATAGTTAGCTTCTTAGAAAAATGTAAAACCTCATTCTTGATGGTAATAAATAATTCATGTAACCAAAGTAAACAAAAACAACTTTGTTTAAATGTGCTAACACCTTCAACTGTATACACACATACACACAGAGAAACACACACACACACACACACACACACACACACACACACACTTTTAATGGGAGCTATACCTGGATTCTTTAGCATTTATAAATCTAGGCCTTGTCTAGTGCTCTAGTCTTTATGGTGAAGTCAGGAGTCAACTTTACAGAGATCTCTCCTGATCTAGTAACCAGAGACCTTGAAACATAGTGAATTGACTTTACATTTCTAGTGCCATGTATCAATAATAACAAAAAGAACAGCATAAACAAAATAAAAACTTAAGTTGATTTTGTGTGTGTGTATGTGTGTTCATGCACAGCACACATGAAGGCCAAGGGACAATTTTGGGTATTGGGTCTTAACTCTTGTTTGAAACATATTTTTTTGGTTCATTTTTGTGTATGCCAGGATAGCTGGCTTGGAAGTTCCTAGGTATTCTCTTGTCTCTGCCACCTATGTCTCTATAGGGGCTGTAGTATTACAGACATGCATAACAGCACTAGCCTTTTGTGGGTGCTGGGATTTGAGCTCAGGCCCTCATACTTGTTTTCTGCAGATATAGGAAATATAGCAGAGCAAATGAAAAGGTGGTTATGCTATAGCCTAATTCTATTATACCTACTGTCATTGAAAATAACAATATTCTGCGTGAGATAAAGGAGATGAAGTAGAAATTAGAAGCAATTACTATGATCCATTCAGTAGCATGGGCAGATGGAGGTTTGAAATCCCATTTCTCACTAAAAGGAACTAGTGATCTATGGAAAGATGGCAAATTCTAAGCACAGTGAGAAAATGTAGAAGATTAACTTGGAAAATCTTGTCTGAGCAGATAGCACAAAGTTACCCAAATCCACTCAGGTTTTGCTAAAACATTTCAGGAGGTAGCTTGAATGAACTACCTTTTCAGGAGGTGGGGTAAATGAACTCCAGTAAGCTAACTGTAATGAATTTAAATGAAACATCTCATATGGTTATAATCCTTCTAGGGAAACAAACATGCCTGCTTGTCACAGGACAAAAGGATGCCCACTCAACAATTTTAAAACTGAAGCCTAACAGGAAAGGGGCATACATTTATCCAGCTGTATCATGAAATATATCATTGGAAACTTGAACATTAGATAGATAGAAGTTAACCTTTTTAGAATTTTTATGAGTAAGGGAGTGATTCAATTAGAATATACCCATTTAAACTCACTTGATGATCTCCTGTATGTGAGCACTGAACTCTCGTGACTTGACATTATAAAGAGAGTGTAACAGGATGCACATAGCTTTAATTGAAGGATAAACCACTGTTTATGAAGCTAAAGCAATCAGCTCTGAAACAGAGTAACCTTCTATATCTACCCAGCAATATAGGAAAACTTGTGGATAAAGGCACCATGGAGAATAATCAGAGGAATCCAGATAACTAGAAATTGTACAAGTGACTTGGTTTCTTTCCTTAACAAATGAATTGTACAAAAGATTAAGAAGGGGCATTTACAAAGTCAACATATCAGCTATTTGGTAAGTATAAAATTCCTTTGGGTTTTGTTCCAAAAAAGAGTAGACTATAAGGTTAAAAAAAATACTACTTTTGTTTATCTCAGTATTGAAAAAAATAAAATATTCCTCCCAAATGTCATTTTTCTCATCTATATAAAGGAAAATTTAATCAACATATCTTCTTTCTAGGGCTTTAGTTGGGATTAAATGAAGATATGTTTGGAAAGCCTTTAACAGTACACCAAGGGCATTGTAAGGATTAAGTAAGTATCTGTGGTTGCTGTATTTATTATTATGGTTGCCCCGGAAATCTTGATAAAAGTCTAGAATCTAACTAACATATGCACAAAAGAGATGGAAAAAAAGAACAAGCCAGGAGAACCAACATGGACTGTCAAACAGGTTGGCAATATGGGGGATGGAGAAGACAGACATAAAGTGTAAGAGAAGGAAAGCTGAAGAATACCTGTGCTTAGAGTTTTTCAAATTATCCACCTCCTGTTACCAAGTATTCGAAGCTACTGGCATGCCTGCACTAAAGGTAGAGAACACAACCCCAGAGGAGTGGACACAACAGACAAGGTCCTTCTGGTTAAGCCGGGCATGTGTTCAAGGCCACCATTCAAGACGGATAGGTCAGAACACAAATCTAAGTTTCAGGGCTGTTAAGGTCATTGCTGGCTTTCTTCCTCAATCATCCATCCACACACACAGATTTTCCTTAATGTCAAAATGACAAAGTGGAGGTTGGGGCAGGAAGAACAAGTGCTGTTTTCTTTGCAGTGTTGCCAGAAATGATCTTGAATCAGGAAAGCATACCACAGGTTGTATAAAGAGGGAAATCGGCCACCTTGTATTTTGCCACATCATCTTTGCTCATTTTAATGTTTCCTGAATAGTAAGTCCAGATGAAAGTCTCCAGATGAATCTCCATGAATCTAACAGGAAGGAAGCATACATCTAGAATGCAACATGAAAGTGTACATTCTTCTGCCTCCAAAATGGCCTTTTGGAGGTGGTAATGTGACTACTATAGCATATTTCAGTCAAGGAAACTCTGGGTTATCAATGCAAAGAGCTTGCTAAGAGCAAATAATGTAGAAAAGGGCTTAACTTGGTCCCAAATCTCAACAGTATGTACATGCCACACCAGTGCCGAGATTCAACAGAGCCTTAAACAAAGGGACAGGTTCTGGCATTTTCACAAATAAGAAAAACCTTTCTCACTAGTTAAAGGAAACTAGGTGATTCCCAGCATTTCCCTTCCTTCCTTTGCAAGCATGAATGTAAATCCCCAAACTGGCCAGTTACTAAGAGGGCTGGACGTCCAGCCAAATGGTGGGATGCTCACTTGGTATTTGTAAAGCTCTGAGCTCTGTTTCCAGCACCACAAAAACCAAGAAAAGGAAAATTATCCCAAGTGAATTAATGGCTACAATAAGATTTCAGTCATTCCTGCTTTCATGCCCTATGTACCTCCTATTCCTTTAAGATCCTCTCCACTGCGTGCTCTTGCTCGTGGCCTGTCTGACATGCTCCTCAGTGCTGGCAATTATTCCTATTCAGTTCCTTAATGATCATTATGTGGCAGGAGAAGGTGATCAGTCTCACTGAAGACACTACCAGTATTAAAACAAATTTTTCTCTTGTTCTTGTAATTTGCTGTTATTATTATTATGGAAATTATATCATCCAATGATGGGAGAAAATTTTCATTTCTGGTAGTTTTAATAAAACAAATTGCATTGAAGGATCCCAGTTTTTATTTGAAACTTGGTTTTGAGCTGCACTTGGGTTAAGAAGCTAGAAGGGATGTCCTTAACTTTGAGTAATGTTTCTGGGACCGAGAATATGGTCACAGATCAGTCATTTTGTTTTCTTTGTAGAGGTGTGGTAACGACAGCAGACAGAACATAAATGTCACCTCCCTGACTTTAGTTTTCTTTCCTACAAGGCCATTGTACCATTTAGTCTTCTGATAGCTGTGACTAAAAACAAGTTAATGGAGGAAGGTTTGTTTTGGCTTATAGTTCAGAGGGAGGGATCATTCTACCATGCAGGGAAGGTATGGTGGTGTGAGCTGAAGGCTAGAAGATCATATGTCATTCATACTAGGAGAAACAAAAAGTTCAGGAAGTGGGGATAGACTCTGAAACCCTCAGGCCTATTCTCAGTGACCCACTTCCCTCAGCAAACATCTACCTTGTAAAGGTTCTCCAACTTCCTTCAATGCAACACTGTCTTGGAAACAGGTTTTCAAACACACGAGCCTATGGGGACATTTTCCATGCCAACCACAAGCATCATTAAAAGGACAGAGATATTTTTTACTTTCTTTTGAACTTTCCATGTTACTAAATCTCCCTTCCGTGCAGCAATTGTCTGGCTTGAGCATACTGGCAGAATAGGCTGTGAATTTGTTAGGGTCCAGAAAATAGTTTTCGTGAAGCCACCCATGACAACTGTGTGTGTGTGTGTGTGGGGGGGACATTTATCTTGTGCCCAAGCCACTGCCATGGCCAAAAAGGGCAATGCCAGCTCTCTTGAGTTCAGGCCCTTAAGACCAGCTCTCTTACACCACCAGGTGAGGGCTGGACCAGCTCTCCTACAACCACACCACAGGGCTGGGGTCAGCTTTTCTGAAACTGGTGTGGGTCTGGGGTCAGCTAAGCATAGTTGTTACATATTAACATGATTTCTTCAGGTGGCAGTCCAGCCCAAGGGCATTCACTTGGTCTTTGGTGGTAATACGGCTCATGAACTTTCAACACAGATCCCACCTGCAGTAGGACCATGAAACATGGTCCACAGCAGCAGCTTGGGCCTGCACATCTCCATGGCCTCAGGTGGCAGGGCCGGCCACTCAGATCAATATATCCCCAGTAGCAGCCCAGCCCAAGGACAGCAACATGACATCAGGTGGTAATGCAGGCTTTTTATATTGGCCCAATTCTCACCACCATTGCATCTCCACTCTCTCTACAGCACACATACAGTTCTGTTTCTCTTTGTCATCTCTCCATCGCACTCCGTCTTTCACATCTCATCTTTCTATTGTATATTTGTTCATCATAGTGTCACTCACTGCTCTGGGTGTTTGGGTGAGAGGTTTTTTAATTACTTAGTTTGTGTGTTTGTGTGTGTGTGTGTGTGTGTGTGTGTGTGTGCACACAATAGAGTTGGTTCTCTTCTTTTACTATGTGGGTCTCAGGGATTGATTCTGGTCCTCAGGTTCTTCAGCTAGCACCATGAATCACAAGTTTCTATTTTTTTTTTTTACTACCCATCATCCACTGCCAGAAATTTCTTGTCCAACCATTCTGATTGCTCCAAAGCCTCAATGCCTGTTTTGGTGATTGTGCCTACCTGACTGTAATAGTGACATTTGCCTTCTACATGGTCTTAATTCCATGTCCATGGCAATATGAGAGCAGATTTCAATGGTAGTGCTTCTCAACTTTATCTCTGGCTAACAGTGTGCAGCCAATATAGTATCTCCAAGGATTTTAAAGTTCTAGTCCCAAAACTGTGATAAAGGGAGAGAGTCTGTGGGCCTTTTAGAAAAGAGTAGTGAGAGCATGGGTAAGCAAATACCTGTGATAAATCCATTACACACATGTATTTCTACCTCCCCAGTATAGCCAGTGATTTCTAGCCTCTCAGTGTCATTCATACTGAACACACAGTATATATTTTACTATATACATATATACATACATGTATGAATACATGCATACATTATAGGAATGGTCACTACTTCTAGTGGTTATAGGCTCATCAGACATTGGAATGAAGACAAGAATGAACTTATCAAACATTGTCAAATATCTTCATTCAAATTCTGAATGTACCATGCTTTAATAGAAGGGTTTAGAAAATAGAATTTAACCTATGGAATATCTTGCATACTGTAAGAGCAAAGTGTTTGATTTTAATGAATGTCACTCATGATCAGAAGACATAAAATATGTATAGAACATAGGCACACAATTTCTTTGTGCACAGATGATTGCTTAAATAACCATTTTGCCTCTGTGTTCTATACAATGCCAGTAGCTAATTCTTGAGGGCAACATAAGTGCTCCCTAGCTTCAAGACCCCAGCTGGCTCAGGAAGCAGATTGCTGATTCATTTCCTTGAGGCTTCCTCAATAGTCTTTATATTATAAATACAAGTGCAAGTCAAGGTATGCTAGGGTAAAATGAATGACTATCCATATCTAGTTCAAACACAAGAAAATTTAATAAATATCTCAGTTGTCTCATAAAGTTTCCTGTCAAAGTAAATTATCACATAATTAAAGGGAACAGTGATTAGTTAAGTCTAGGTGGTCCAACTCTCAGCTTCAGTACCATATTCCTTCTCTAATTTCTGTTTCTTCTTAGTATCATTTATCACATAAAATATTATTATACGTAAGACATATCCATGCATAATACACATATTATAATTTTCTGCTAAGCTTACATTTCTGCTTAGCTTCTCTTTACTAATGTGTGATGGGGCAATTTAACTTATTTTCCTCACTTTGTTTACTTAGGAAATCATGAGAAGTATATTATGTGTATGGCACATAATCATTTATATTGTTTAAATATTTCTACGGATTCACTGTGGATAAGCAGTTGTAAAAGGGTAAACAAAGATGCAGGTGAACTAGTTATCTGTGATTGTATTTTTCCTGGGGGTAGGTGATAATGTCTTGACTGGATGTGGTAGTGATGAAGAGAATTAGATGCTCTGATGATGAGTACAATTTGGGATGTGTTGTATTTAGTTTGGTTCATTATTTATTTACTTCAGTTTGTGTGTGGGTCACAACAAAACACTAAAGGGGTTATGCAAATGTTCTGCTACTGAGTCATATTTTATGTCTAAATTTGTTGATTTAAGTCTATGTGATCTGACTCTCAGCACTCAGGTCTGAGCTGTAGATACAATTTTAGTAGTAAATCGCACACAAGTAGTTCAGGGGAGGTGTTCACATTCTATTTGGGAAATTTCATCTAGCTTGTAAGTCAAAACAGTCAAGACTCTTTTTTTTTTAATGACCAGAAGACCTTGGTACAACTTTCTTCTTACCATTCCATTCAGGAAACCATGTCCTAAACTGAGTAAAGTTTAAGAGATACGAATCACTGGTTATTCATTTAATGAAACTTTCAGTTTGAGTATTTCACTATGTTAAATGTGATTATGATATCTAAAATAGCTCACATAGATTTCATACAATATATCACCTGGGTCAAGTCAACTTCTTTTGTAAATAAAGTATTGTTCCAATTTTACATTTAAAACAATTTATGCTGAGATTATTTATTATTATTTATTGAAAGATGGCATGCCACTTTTAAACTGGAAAATTTCTAAGTGTTACATTTTATTGTCCTCCACCCAGTCTGATATTAAATGCTAATCTTTATGGAGAACACTCTATGGTTTCCTAGTGGCAATGAGATCATTGAGACAATATAGAGAAAATGGAAAGTATCTGGGGTCAATCCTTGAGCTGTTCCAGGACTTTTCACCCCCACAAATATGAATATGTTTGGGAAGCTGGAGAAGTGAAAATAGTTGGATACAAGGAAAATCAAAAATTGTTTAATAGAAGTGAGGAAAGCATTGTGAATGGTCGTGTAGGATGTCAGGCTTTTATATGACACATTAGATATTCTGGGAGGAGGGATTAAATATTAAAGACTTTGTGTAAAAAAAGATACATTGCTTAGTTGGACTCTCAATCTTCAAGGGTTGAGGAGAGAAAAAGGTTAAAACACAATATGAAAAAGCTAAAATAGAGAACAATATGCACCTTTAAAAGACTCTATCACATGACCTTGATACGAACTATATGCCTTTCTTTTGTGTTGATTCTTCTGAAGACACATGAACACATATTTATGACTGTTCCAAAAGTGTTCTGTATAGGTAACATTAAAAAAAAGCAAGTCGGGGCTGGAGAGATGGCTCAGCGGTTAAGAGCACCGTCTGCTCTTCCAGAGGACCTGGGTTTGATTCCCAGCACCCACATGGCAGCTAACAACTGTCTGTAGTTTCAGTTCCAGGCAAACACCAAGGCAAATAATTAAATAAATAAAGTTTAAAAAAATTAAAAAAACCCATCAATTCACATAAAATAAAAAAATAAATATTTAAAATAAAGGCAAGTCAAAGAAAGAACACTCATATTAATCCATGAGTCCTTGGATGAACTGAAAGAATATCAGAGGTGGAACTTTTGGTGTTAGCAGAAGCAAAACCAAAGGTAGTCCTAAGCAAGACACTGATACTCAGGTAGAAATCTGACAGTGAGATGTTTCATTATATTTGTAAACTGGGTCAGATTGCAAGATCTTAGATAGCTGGTGATAGAATAGATAGCATCCTTCTGTTTGTCTGTCCATCAGAGACTGATATTTGAATTGATCGATTTCATGAAGCTTATCTGCTCTCAGTAAATCATTATGTGGCCTATGAAAGAAGGGAACATATACTCTCTCTGCATGGACCACAATGTTTATTTTTCTCATTGAGCTTTTGAGTAAAGAGCAGAACTTGCACCATCAATCCCACATTCTATGTTTTGGATGCAGTCTGAATCCCCCTTCTTGCTCTCCCATTTCCCTGGTTTATACTCTGCCATAGGTAACCAATCAACTCCTATAACCACCTCCTCTCACCCATATTCCTGTACATTCCATTGGATCTGTTCGTCTGGACAATCCTGAGCAACACAACCACGATGAACTCCCAAACTGTCTAGAGGAAGAGAAACCATAGAAAAATTTCTAGGGATTTCAAATGATTAAGCTGTTATCTGAGAGTAGAAGACATGTGAAGACAACTGCATGTATAGACAACTATATGTGCTAGTTTTTATATTGCTGTTGAAAAATTCCCACAAACAAAAATGGGCTGAAACATGTATCCTTTTATAACTCTGGAAATTCAGATGTCAGCTGAAGTCAGAGGCTCTGAAGGAAATTAAATTTCTTAGGTCTTTTAAGCTTTCAGAGACTACTTACATTCCTTGTATCATGGCCCCTTTTCCAATCTCCAGAGAACTACCATTTAACTTCTGGTTCTTCTACCATACCTACATTTTAAAACTGATCCAGGAGATCCTTTATATCTTAATATCATTAATCATAGCTTCAAACTCCCCTTTGCCACATGAAACAATTGACATGCAACTTCTAGAGATTAATGTTATGCCACTGTGGAAGGAATCTTCTTTTACCTGTCACACTAATTAATGTTCAAAGAACTTAAAAAGGATCACAAAGAATAAGAACTAAACAATAAATGAGTTAACCTAAATATTTGAAAATGAAAATTAAATGTAATTACCAGTTAAAAGTTAGAAATGAAACTTAAGGGTTAGTTCAAATAACAGGCCACAACTAAAGGGAGAATTAGGGGCTGGAAAACAAAACTAAAGAATATTTTAGACTGCCATACAAAAGCTTAAATGAAAAATATCTGAGAGTGGGTCTAAGAGATGTGGAGGGAAAATAAGAACATCTGACAAAATTCAACTAATGCCTCTGGAAGGGGAAGTCAAAGTGCTTGGGGAAATGCATGTCTGAGAATGGGTGACAGACATGGAGCCATGGATCTAGAAAAGATGTTTTTGCTTTTCAGTGGTGGGTATCAAATTTGGGGCCTCTGCCATCTATGAAAGTACAAACTACCAAGATACATGCCAATCCTCATGGAAAGGAGAATGTTTAAAGTGGTTACAAGACTGTGTGACTGAGACTGTCAGTAACAAACAGGTCCAAGATACAGATAGGTTAAAAGACAAAAAAAAAAGGGAAAAAGATTTCTAGTCCTTAAAACATAAGCTACTGAAAATGGGAAATTCTATGTATTCGTGTAATGCCTATTATATTTAGGAAGAGCAATGCCAGTTTAGGATTTTACCTATTAAAAGAATAAGATGATCTCAAGGGCATTTGCATATAAGTAAGTAAATCTTCATTACATACCAAGAGTGTTATATGGCACTCTTAATGTCACTATTGATGACAAACAGACCTACAGCAGACAAACTTCTGCAACGTGCATTTCAAGTAGTATATTTATTTCATAAGGAAAGCCTGAATCCCAAAACCAGATTGTGAATAAAGATAAGGTAAAAACATGTAGAGAAATGCACAATGTGCATTTGTAATGGTAATGAATAATTTGTCATGACTAATGAACAGACAATGGCAATCCTGAAATGCAATGGCATGGAATGGAGATTAACATTAAAAAAAAAAAAAATCTCCCTGGGTAGACCAGAAGGAGCAAAGTGGGAGCAGAAGCTAAGGGAAAACTCTCAACTTTGAAAATTTGCAACACACCACATGCTAAACTTCAGAGGAAATCTTAAGTGCCTCTTGAAGAATGCTTAGTCTTTTCACATTTCATAGTTCAAATATAATAATATAGATTCAGTAACACTTAGATACTGATTTTATCTCAGGTAATGCTGTATTATAATGATAAAGAAATATCAGAGGCAAGAAAATATAAATATCTTTCCAATATGTATTGGAAACATTCTTTTCAGCCTCTTATTCTTTCATTACCATTGTTATACATATATGTACATATGAATTTAAAAATTCAGCCAGAGAGTTTATTTAGTCCTGCCCATATGTATATGTGTTCAGGACTGACCACTACTACTGGCTTGGGATTAACTTATCAGAGAGCTTGTACTTGGAGAAGTCTGATTTTCTCTCCCAGCCACCATGCATTCCCTGTAGCTCTTCATCTGGGGCCAAGGTCTTGTGAGATTTCTTCTATCCATACTGGCATGTCATTTGGTGATGTCATTTTTTTTTCAGGTCTTGTGTAGGAAACTATATTATCAGGGTTTCATGGGTGCAGCTTCCCTGTCATATGTAGAAAACTTTGTCTTGTAGTTGATATCCTTTTTCTCCAGACTTTTACAGCCTTTCTGACTCCACTCTCATGATGCTCCCCAAGCCTTAGATGTAGGGGTTTTGTTGTAGATGTATTAACTGACGTTGGCCATCCCACAGTCAGTTTGTGTTTTCACCAATTGCAAGTTTCTTTAATGTTCTTCATGTGCTGCAATAAAAAGCTATTTTTTTTTTTCCTGGACATGGTTGAAAGCTACACTTACCTGTGAGTATAAGAATAAGTATTTAGAAATAAATCAACTTGGAGAGGAAAGGATTTTTCTTTCTTTTTATTTTTTTACCTCCATCATTCAGTTTATAACTATTACCCAGGAAAGTCAGGGTAGGAATTCAAGGCAGGAATCTGGTAGCTGTAACAGGTGTAGAGACCACAGCAAAGTGCTGCTTACTGGGTTATTCCTGATGGCTTTTTTATATACCCAGGATCCCTGTCCAGGAACAGCCTTGCCCACAGTGGCTGGTCCCTCCCACATCAATTACTGTTTAAGAAAATGTCCTTCTGGCTTGCTTACAGGCCAATCTTCTCAATTATGGTTCCCTCTTTTCAGAACCCTAGCTCCACTGCCACCACCACCCCTACCAGTAACAACAGCAACAAAACAAAACACTAGGGAAACAGTAGTATGTTTTCTTCTGGGGTCCATGACTTCATCAACCTCTGGTAGTGGGCTAGGTTCACAGTACCAAGCATGCCTTCTCTCTCTCTTCCTGCCTCCTTCCCTCCCTCCCTCCCTCTCTCTCTTTCTCTGTATGTTACCATATTGATTTTGAGATTAACATACACATGAAATGGGCTACAGAACAGCCAAGGTAATTTACAGAATGAACTATCTCTCAACCCCCTACTTAATGCTTTTGTTACTGAATAATATTCATTTGTTTTATTATACCACATTTTTGTTTCATTCTCATTACTTTTTAGGCTTTAAGGAATAATTCTGCTCTGAATATTTGTTTATGTTTTAAGATAAAAACTTTCTTTTGGGGTAAAAACTTTAGTGAAATTTCCTGGCTATGTGAGTTTCTATATCTATTTATCTATGTTTTGGAAAGTACCAAATGTTTTCCCAAGTGGCTATATCAGTTTTTGTTCTCACCAGTAATGTGAAGTTCTAACATCTCAGTGTCTTTTGTCAATACTCATTTTCTTTGCTTTTGAAAAACCATAGCCATCCTTTTGAGTCCAAAATGGTATTGATACCTCAGTGTGACAGTTATTTGTGTTTCCCCAGTGACTTGTGATGTAAGGATTCTTTTTCTCTACTTGGTGGCCATTAGTATATCATCTCTGGAGAAATATCTCTTTGGTTCCTTATCTCATTTTTTATTGAGTAGCAATTTTGCCATTGAATTATAAGAATTTTGTATATAGTGTTAATATGAGGTTCCTAAATAATTTGCAAATATTCTTTGCCATTCTGTGGGTTATATTTTTGTTCTTGATAATATCCATTGACAAATAAAAGCATTTGACTTCATGACATCAAACTTTTTTCCTTTGTTGCTTATGTTTTTAACATCATGTCTAAGAAGCAAATCAGAGTCATAAAGATTTATTCTGACATTTTATTATAAGAATTTTGTAGTTCAAATTTCTAAAATTTAGGTTTTTGTATTAAGCATGATTATTTGAAGCAACAGAACCAAGAGAATATGTGTGTATGTGTATAATATATGATATATATGTGTATAAATTATAATACAGTATAAATACATATAATGTATATGATATATGTATATAAAAAGGGAGTTCAAAGGAATTGTTTACATAAAGAAGCCTGGGTACTCCAAGAATAGCTATGTGCATTCTAGATGGTCTGAGAACCCAGTACTTACTAGGTTGGGAAACAGGATATGTCAGGAGTCCTGATATAGTGCTGAAGTCCTGTAATAACCTTGGCTTACAAGACACACAATATTATTTTCTAAACAAAGTCATAAATTAGATATGTGAGGAAAATTATTTTGAGTTAAGAATTAGAGGAGAGTGCTAAGAACTCAAAGTCATATGTCATACAAGCAAGGCCTTATGTAAGTATGACATTGGCTAGGATGTCTTCGGGAAAACATACATGGTCTCTCTAGATAGCTTGGGCTTTACAGTGGCGTCTGATGTTTCCTGCCTCTGTCAGCTGGAAAGGCAAATCCTGGACAATGGTTCTCAGCTTGTCACAACTCCCTTGGGGGGAAGTGCATGATCCTTTTACAGAGGCTGCATATCAGATATTCTATATATCAGATACTTGCATTATGATTCACAACCATAGCAAAAATACAGTTATGAAGAGGCAACAAAATAATTTGCTGGTTGGGGTCAGCAGCACATTAGGAAGTATATTAATATGAGGAAGACACAGCATTAGGAGGATTGAGAACCACTGTTCTAGAAGTGGGACTTTGTTTCCCTTCTCATGTTTCCCCCGCAGTGGCTTATGCTTTCTTGCCTTCTATTTTGTCTCAATATGACAAAAGTGGCAGAGGGACCTGCACATCACCTGGATCTCTTGTAGTCCTTTCTGCTCTGAGCTTCACTCAAAGGCAGAAGCTCTGGGTCAGGTGGTATATGGACTAGCGTAAGACACCCAAGCGAGGAATAAATTGCCATAGAAAATCTCAACAGGCTAGTAAGCATGCTTCTTCCTTGGTGGTAGGAGGAGCCAGGCATACTAATAAATTCTTTGTATTAAAAGGAATAGCTCTGTTTGCCTTATAGCTCTGGATTCTTGGAAATTATATATATAATGTGTATGTGTGCCTGAGTGTATATGTGTGTATATGTACCCAAAGGAGGTCAGAAGAGGGCACTGGAATTCTGAAACTGGTGTTAAGGATATTGTGAGCCATGTAATTTCTGGGAACTTAACCCTAGTCTTCAGCTAAATAAGAGTTTTTAACTATGGAGCCATCTCATTAACCCTGGGAATTTTAATAATGTAGAAATTCCTTAATTTTGGTTGGGTCCCTCTCCCCATTTTCTGATGTATATGTCTTTTACCAAGAAGTTCAGAGTCTTTGCTTTTTATTTGGTGCAATCAACATGACTCATCTGTGTAATGGGTGAGTAGATAAACTGGTGAAGAAAGGTCAACAAGATCTCTGCAAACTGAATTATGAACCAAGACTGAGGAATGAATATCCCCTTGAGATGGGTCAGTAAAGTTGTGCTGTTGGCCTTGATAGCTAAATGTAGATTTATTCTAGGACTTATTATAGGCCAGGATAGGTAATAAAGCATTTGTGAAATTGATAGTTGCATATTAGAATCTAGGAGATTTGTCAATCTTTTCAAGTAAGGAAACCACATGGGTATTGAAGCTGCAATTGGAATCACAACTTGATTGAGCTGGAGATAGTCAACTATAATTCGCTAAGATTCATCTGCTTCCTGTCAAATATGAGGAGTAAAGTGAGATGTGGAGATATGTTGAGAGCTTCTACACCTGCCTCTTTTAAGTTCTTAATGGTGGCACTGATCCTGGCAATCCCAGAAAGGATGCATTATTATTTTGGGCTCACTATTTTCTCTGATAGAAACAGCTTTAATGGCTTCAGCTGGCATTTCCAACCATGGTAGTTCTTACTTCACAAATCAAGGAATCAATTCTACTAACTCCCAAGTATATCTATCCCATTTATACATTTTCAGGCTAGCATAATACCACGGGATGAGTTCAGAGACCCAGTGGACTCACAATAAGTCAACTTTAGCTAAAATTCCATTGATCACCTGACCTCCCAAACCCCAACTTTGACTAGAGAGCCACAAATGCTGCCTGACATCTCTTAGAATCAATGTGAATTCAGAGGCCACAAAGGTCTGATTATTTCTCTTTCCCTAAGGCATTAGCTGTCTTTGTGGAGGGACTGGAGGAAGATTAGCTGTAAAACTTTTTGGTTTTCTAGCAAGGTCATTTTATCAAAAGTTTCTTCCCCTTCTTTGTTGGAGAGGTTCTGGGTCTATAAAGTAGCTCAGGTCTTCAAATTGCTTCAGGTATGAGACACAAGGTAGCTTTCCATTTATTTGCTCTGGGATTTTCTGCATATAGAGCTTGAAGAAGAATGAGTAGACTTCCTACCTCTTTAACTCTTGGGAATGCCATGATTAGCCAGTACAGAAGCACTTTAGTGAACCACTATGACCGTTGCTTTTCCTATGCTGTTTAATAAGTCAGGCAAACACTCTCAAATTGTCTTTTGCACTTCAGGGCTGCTACTGACCCTTTCTGCTCCCAGTTCCAATTAGGCCCGTTGCATCTATGTTATCCCACTGAGCAGCTGGGATTCCTACCATAAGGTCACAGACATGAGCTATGACAGAACTCTTTAAAGATATGAGTACACCTCTCACATATCTACTGGAACTCACCACAGTGGATGAGCAAATTTTACAAGGTAAATCTGCTCCTGCATCCCAATTTTCTTGAGTCTTCTATTCTTACTTTAACAGCAAGTGGCTATCACAGCTATCTCCATTTCACTCACAGGAAACTGTCTTTTCACCTACACTTCAGCAATCAAAAAAATTGTTAGTACCTGCTTTAACTGTGCAAAGACTCAACATCAGATTTCAGATTTACTTCTCAATGGACCCATTTGTTAAAGTCAGTTAGATCTAGTTTCATGTTCCTCCTATCATTATCCCACACTCTCAAAATCATTTTTCTACATATATTTTCCAGTTTTCTGTTTGTATGAATTAAAACCTCAAGACATTCTTTAGAGACATAGTGCACTTCCTCATTTATCACATTGCACTTTGTTTCTTGGGGATCTCTCAAGACTTGAGTCTGGATATAAGATGAGAGGTGAAGATGGGTGGGAGATGGCTCTTGAGGTCATCAAGATTGTTTTGATTGACATCTTCAGGGAAGACCACTGCCAATTCTTTTTTTTTTTTAAGTTTCTCTTTTTTTATTTATTATGAATAAAGTCTCATTTTTTTAATCCATGTATTCCCTTGTTCAAACTCTCTTTCCCCTCCTGCCCCTCCCAATTACTCTCTCTTCTTCTCATCTCCTTATCTCCTCCCCAGAAAGGGTAGGAGGTCCCAAGGTAGCTTAGTTCAGTATCCACTCCAGGCAAATCCACTTTCTTCTCCCAACATCAAGACTGGGTCAGGTGTTTCTCTGGAGGGAATGGGCTCCAAGATGCCAGTACAAGCTGTTTAGATCCCAAGCTGTTCAGTGTTTGTGGTTTGCAGCTTGGGTATGCTTTGCTTTTTTTTTAAAGTATACTAATGGTGAGTATATCCACTGCTTATCTTTCTGGGATTGTGATACCTCGCCCAGGAGGATAGTCTCCAAATCCATCCATTTGCCTGCAAATTTTAGAATATCATTTTTTCTTACTGTTAAGTAGTACTCCATTGAGTAGATGTACCACAGCTTGTTAATCCATTTTTCAGTTGATGGGCATCTAGGTTGTTTCCAGGTTCTTGGTATTATGAGTAATGCTGCTAGGAACATAGTTGAGCTAATGCTTTTAGGGTGCAAATGTGCATCTTTAGGGTATATGCCTAAGAGTGGTATTGCTGGGTCCTTTGGGAGATTGATTTCCAGTTTCCTGAGAAACTGCCATACTGCATTCCAAAGTGGCTGAACAAGCTTATACTCCCACCAACAATGGAGGAGTGTTCCCCTTGCTCCACATCCTCTCCAGGATATGCTGTCATCTGTGTTTTTAATCTTAACCATTTTGACAGGTGTAAGGTGGTATCTCAAAATTGTTTTGATTTGCATTTCTCTAATGGCTAAAGATGTTGAACACTTTTCATGTGCCTTTCAGCCATTTGTAATTCTGCTGAGAATTCCCTTTTTAGTTCTGAACTCCACTTTTTAATTGGGTTATTAAGGGTTTGGGGCTCTAGTTTCTTGAGTTCTCTATTTATTTTAGAGATCAATCTTCTGTCACTTGTAGGGTTGATCACTGTTTATTCTATAGATAGTTCTCAATTAACTCCTCCAAGCACGATGAAGAAGACAATATTGCAGGGGATAGATGGAGAATGCACATGCTAGTAAGGAGGAGAAAGCACTTTATCAGGCAAACCAGTCAGAATTTGAGAGTTCATTGTTCTTGGCCTCATTAAGAATGTATTATTACACTCTTGGCTACTGCCTCTCTCGTTTGAACTGCTGACACCCTTAAACTTGTGCCATAGTGCAACCAACTATATGGAGAGTTGGGTTTAGTTCATGATAATTTCAGCTTTGTGAGTGCTGAAGAGAAGGCTCTTTTTCAGGAAACACAAGCGTTCAGAGTATACACATCTGGAACAGGAAATTTTCATCTCTACACTCATTCTCTTCCTTTGCTACTTTCTATAGAGATGCTTGAAGCAACCAGTCTGCATCATTATAGTCTGTTTTTTATGGAAATGTTTGAGAAGGTTTTTTTTTTTTTTAAAAAAAATATAGTCAGTAATTTTTTTGCTTCTCATGAGAGGTAAATCAGAGTATAAAACATATCTATCTTGCATATTTTCTTAAACTGTTCACATGATAGATTATTAGTGCTTTCCATAATACCAGGAGTGTCCTTATCAACTACAATAAACTTAGGTGTAGTTGAACAGGAGAGCCAGCTTCATATACAATCAAGCCTATTAGATGATTTCTCCTTATAATTCTGTTTCTCTAGAACAGTAGTTCTCAACCTTCCTAACAATGAAACCATTTAATACAGTTCTTCATGTTGTAGTGACCACAGCCACAAAATTATTTTTATTGCTACTTCATAACTATAATGTTGCTACTGTTATGAATTAAAATGTAAATGCCTGTGCTTTTGTTGGTTTTAGGTGGCCCCCATGTGAAAGGGTTCTTTGACCCAAAAGGGGTTTTGACTCACAGGTTGAGAACCACTGCCCTAGAACTACTCTTGGTATCACAATCTGTATTTAGAAGGGTTCACTAAGGAGAAACAGAATGCATTATATATACCACAAAAGGGGATTCACTAGAGTGGTATATGCAATAGGAACTGGTAGTATAACAACAGATAGCTACATGCTTGAGAAACTAAAAGCCTGGACCTGTTAGCTGCCCTGTCTGCCCAGTTGACTGTCTCAGTAGTCCTTTGGTGGGATAGGAGGCCTGAGAGATACCTGCTTACTGGTTTTACATATTGGAAAACCAAAAAATATAGAATGTGATGCCACTGAATAAAGGCATCATCATCATCACCATCATTATCACCATCAGTAGCTATAATAACAACAAAAGAAAGGTGACAGGCATACTTCCTAGCACCAAGTGAAAGCAGGCAGAAAAAGCAACATTGCTTTTTTCTGGGATACTCTTTTGGAAGGTACAATCCATTCTAAAGGAGGGGCTGTGGGACTATGTTTTTGTATACTGTAAATATTTGTCACTAATATTGGTTTAATAGAATGCTGACTGGTCAAGTAGTTAGACAAGAAAGTAGAGGCAGGGCAACCAGACTAGGAGAATTCTGGGAATGGGGAGAGCAGAGCACAGATAACAGTGAAATGCAGAGGAAGTGGGATAAGAATGTTGTACTGAGCAAAAAGGTACCAAACCATATGACTAAACATAAATAAGAAATATAGATTAAGTCAGAGTATAGGAGTTAGATAGTAATATGCCTGAGCCATAGGCCAATTAGCTTGTAATTAATATAAGCCTTTTTGTGATTATTTGGGAATTCAGGTCTGGACCTCCAGGATAGGTGAGGCCAGAAACTTCTTACTACAGGAGGGTATTTTCTCTTTAGTTAATTCTTTTTCTTGGAAGTGCCCTCACAGACTTGCCTGTGATATATCTCCTAGGTTATTTCAGATCCCATTAAACTGACAATTAGTGTTAACCACCATTGTCTTCTATCCCATTTGAAGTAGTTTTTATCTGTAGTCTAAAAGAAATGTCTCTTTTCTTCTCTTTGCTTGTGAATATGTATCTTCCAGCATTACTTTAAATTGATTTTATTTACTGTTATTTTGTACATGGTGCATGTGTGAATGCATACCTTTGTGCATGTATATGTGCACACACATATATGTTTTTGTGTGTGCATGCAAGTGTGTGTGTGTGTGTGTGTGTGTGTGTGTGTGTGTGTGTGTAAGAGTCAGATCCTTCTACCTGGTTTCTGAGGCAGAGCTCTTTCTTGTTTCTACCATACTGGGTATTTCTTGCTATCAACACACAGACTTTGGGAGCTCCTCCTTCTCTACCTCTCATTCTGCCACAGAGATGCAGGATTATAGACATATACCATCGCATGTTGCTTTTTATGTAGGCTCCAGGAACTGAACACTTCCATTGTCTTAGGAGGTAGATGCTTTTACTTGTTGAAGTATCTCACCAGCCTAGTATTATCTTTTTTCTAAAAGATTATTTTCCATCTTAAATTATATTTCAAGGTAACAATCAATTGACAGAGGTGATAGCAACTAAATTAAAGACCAAGCATAATCTTTGAGTTTTGTAATGAAGGCATTGAAATAGAAAAGGCTGTGAACGGGAGTAGACAGGACAGAAGCCATATTGTAATATATTTGCAAGCAAGGAGGAAGTTATGATGGAGACCATGGTAGCTGTGTCTGGGTCCAGGCCTCAGTCAATGAGCAGCTACATTTTGGCATGTGGGAGACACCAAGGATGACAAGATCTAGTATGAGGCTTTGTAGTGAGTCATGGGTTTGAGGCCCACATTGGGCACCAGGTCGTCTGAAAAATATTCACTTGCAATATATCATATAAGGGTTAATATTTGTTAAGGAGTTATATTAAACACTCACTGATACAAATTGGACCTTAAGACAATGCTTGGAGAGTGGAAACATCCCACAATGGATGGTTTGATCTGCTCCCAGCGAAAGCAGGAACAAACAGGAAGAGGGGTGGGTGCTCCAGGGTCTCGATGGATTCTGTCCATGCCCTGTCGAGGTCCTGATTCTCAGGAGCTACTAAAGTTCCCCTAAATAATACCTGAATTCCACTATAAGGCCTCAATATATATTTGATTTTTCATTAAGCATATTATTTAGAGTTGACTTTATAAGACATAAGCTTCTGTTTCAGGACTAAAATATCTGGCTAGATTGAGTCACCAAAATTCACTTTATTTTTCTGATGCCAAGTCTTATAGTTTAATAAAGCCATCATTAGGAATCCTGAGAACTAGAGATTAATTGTTCACTCTAGGGTGGGTTTTTTTTCTTGATAAATATTTGATCTTATTCTCTCACAGATGCCTCTAAGGGAATCCAACTTTAACAATTACTAGTAAGTAGGACTTGGTGATAGTATAAGGTTGATTGAAATTAGGCCTAAAACTAAGTCTTTGACATTAACTGCTTCTTTTTTGAACCTTTGTCAAGATGGACAGCTGTGATTTTATGGAGTTTATAGAAACCACCTCCTTCCCTCTATGTACTCCCATTACATCTCTCTATGGTAACTGTTCTCTGGAGCCAAAAGATCTTGGTTTGACAGACAGGTATAAGAATGTTCACAATGAGCTTAGAAAGAAGATCATGGCAATAAGTCTGTTAATGATATAACTCCAAAAATGGAACAAAGGAAAACATCCCCCTCCTGAGGCAGGCATCAAAATTTTTTGTAAATAATGTCTTCAAGTGCTTAAAAATGAAGGTGCATGGTTCAGTTCAGGAAATTAGTTTTGTTGATAAAATTCAAATAACTTAGGAGACAATCGTACCTGCTTTGCTTGTTCCCCTGGGATTTTGAGAAGAATGGAGTGGCACAAATGATTTATGCAGGTCCCCTGAGGATGAACTCAGACAGACACCATCTAATCAGATGCCTACCTGCTCCTTCATCCCTCCCCTCCTCCCCTGGCTTGACTGATTTATTTTCTCAGGATTTTTCTTCCTGGAAAAATACAGCCTTGTTAGCCCAATTTCTATATTTTCAGAGGTTCTCTTTCTCATTCACAATGTATTTCTCATCAGAGCAAAGAAAATTCCTACAGAGGAAACCTGGAATAAAGTACCTAAGTATCTAATGCCAATCTACAGAGTCAGGGCCCTGGGCACAGAGTCATCAGGAAGGCAGAGCAACAAGAAATACCAGGTGTCCAGAGAAGGAGATTATCAACAGTGTCTACTCATATTTCTCTGTCCCTTTTCATATTTGTTTACAATAGGAAGTGTGTGTCTTTCTCTAAAGAGGCTGTGAATTGTTTTGAATAAGCCAGAAGTATATTCCACTTGTTAAAGATCTGTTTTTAAGGTAAAACATACTCTACAGAACATAGAATAAAAATAATCTAGCAACATACACACACACACACACATACACAAAACACATACACATGTGTGTGACTCAGTGTGCTCCTGTAAGCGTGTGTGTGTGTGTGTGTGTGTGTGTGTGTGTGTGTGTGGGTAGGTGTGTGTGTAGGCCAGTGGTTTACCATTAGTGCTATTCTCTAGGAGCTATTTATTTTATTGTCCAGGGAATAGAAAATAATTTCACTAATTAGGCTAAGTGGAGATCCGTTCCTTTAGTCTCTGCCTCCACAGAAACTGAGGTTACAGAAGAATACTGCTATGCTTGGGATTACATATTTATTTATTTATTTACATTGGTACTCAGCATTGAACTCAGGTCCTCATGCTTGCAGAGAAAGTATGTCACCGATGAGTGACATACTTCTCTTGTAAGGGCAATCTATTGTCTATGGTTACATGATCTACTGTTTCAGGCTTGGGATTTGTTACTCGTCACTGGATTTGTTACTCCAGCCACCCCTAACCCCTGGCCATATGTGATGGGTATATTCAGAGACTTCTCACTCTGCCTGAAAAGCTAGTGTCTGTCACATTTGGCCAGATGCCATGGGGGTGACTGATGGCATAACTACCACCAGTGAATCATGCACCATTGTCAAAGCATTTGCATATTCTCCTCCATATTGATTCTGGCTTGCTTTGGCCAATGGAACATCACTGATGTGACCAGATGAGGATTTAACAAGCACATATGTATTGGAATAGTTGGTTCTTTTTTAATTGTTGCCATGAGGAGAGAAAGAGAGGGAGAGGGAGAGAGATATTAGACAGACACACACAGAGAGCAAATGTTTATTAAAGGATACCACCCCTGTCTTCATACCTATCAGAGATCTAAAGCTCTTGATGATTCTGGCACAGATGCTTGCTTCTTGTTAGATATGAAAAATTAGAGGCAGTTTTAATCAAATCCTTCTCAATCCTTTCCTAATTACCTTGCTATTATAACGCTGATAATTTTTTAGGAAGACATTTCTCAATGTGAGGTAAAATACTTCTTGCCAAATGTCCCATTTGTGTCTACAGGTTAGCCAGAATTTTCTTTTACAGAGAATGGCAACAGCAGGAATGAAAAGAAAAAGGTGTGGTTACCTGTCTATCAGATGCTCTTGGGATGCAGTGATGCCTACAATTGCATAAAAGAAGGCTCAAGGGCTACATGGGGTCTGGTTTCTAAGTGATTACCTTAAGCACTCTTCATTTCTGCACAGAAAATAAATTTTAAATCAAAATATTCTGTCTTTCAGCATCCTGTCATGGTTTACCTCTAGCCTGCCACTTCCTTCTATCCAGCCTATCCTCTGTAAAATACAGAACTCAGTAAGCCTGAATTGAAGGGGAGGTTGTTCAATAGACCTTTCAATGAGCTGGGGTTAAACAACTGTACTTTTATTTTTAAAGTAGTGCCTCTTAAAGTGTGGTCTGGAGGCCAATGCTTGAAAAGAGGCTAAATAGCACCCAGGGGCAATGCAGTGTTTGTACTTGATCTCTCTTAAGGCCATGCTAGAATTCTCCTGGGAAAAGAAATTTCTGTGTTCCTAGGAAAACAAATTTGGAGATAAATAGATTAATAAATCTTGCTCTCCTGGCACATTAAGAGCAGCCCAGCATCCCTGCTCCCTTTGCTCTGCAGATTAACAGCCCCAGAACACCTTCCTGAAGTTGCTTCTGCAAACACAGATTTCTAGCACATTTTCTAATCAACAGGTGCTTGGGATCATGTGCCTTCATAAAACCATCGCTGAGTCCTAACTATCTATTGCTAAGGTTTTATGTGTGAGAAAAATCAGTTTCTATGAAGTTTAACTCAGTGTTCTATAAATTACAGCTAAAATTATTTCTTGTCCATACAATGGGTTCAGTAGAAGAGTCTTTCTTGTTGAATTATCCTATAAAACAAAGCAAAATTAAGGCATTTTTCTTACTTTAGGAGTATTATAAAAAAATGAATCTTTGATAATTGAAGATGTGACAGCCTCAGCATCATTAGTCTGCTCAGCCAATACTTTAGTGGTGATTTGCTATATATAGGCTGCCAAGTGGGCTAGGTATTAATTATAAACATGACTTGGAAAGTTGGGTTTTATTCAAGTAATTAACATTAGTTGATACACACACTGAGGTACAAACTATTTATGGTGGTTCTTTGCTATCTGTTTTAAAAAACATGGTCCCGTGGTCTAATGGAATAAAGTTTTTGTTGCTTGTCATTATTAGCATCAGAAGCCATCACATTGCTAAGTTCTGAATAGAAGGATGGAAGTAGAAAAGGTACATGTGAGTTAAATGGAAAAGTTGGGGAAGATATGATCTATTTTTGTCAGCAACTCTTTTGGGAGTGTGAAGATGTGAGGACTGCTTTTTGAGTTATTCTATGAGCCTATGACATAGAACAAGTGATAAACAAAGCATTACAATGAAACTTGGATGGAGTGTTCCTTGGGTCTCTGAGTTGCCTATAACTAGCTTTTATGTATGTGTGTGAGAGAAAATTTTAATTCCTGCTATTTTATTTTCTATTGTTTTAGACACTTAAAATCCAAACTAACATTAGCATACAATTTCTGTCTTTAAATACTAAGTATGATGCAGTTCTGTTTATTTGATTTTTAGTTAGATTAGCTCTGCAGATCTAATTTATTTGCTTAATTGAGATAATTTAATGATTTTACCTTTTTTGTGATTGGGCATATATCTAACACTGATCATTCATGTGTGTTGAGAAGATATTGGCAAGATGTTAACTTTGGCTTTAGCCTGTATAAGAAACTCACATGAGTATTACTGTACTTGGGATAAATACGACCTTTCTGTGAGTTAGTCATAATAATCATTTTGATTGGATTAAGAAGTCCCTCTGGACTAGTGAAGCACTCCACTGAGTATGTTCATGATGGTGTTTCCAGAGATAGTTAGATAATGAGGAAGAGCTCTGGAATAATAAAAGTCATAGTCCATCCAATTTGCCATGAATTCTACATTTGGAAAGATGTAAAGTGTGATAGAACTGTGGAAGATAGGCAAGGTTGAAGAAGTAGGTCACTGGATACATGGCCTACAGCATGTGTCATGGTCTGGCCCCTTCTCCCTATTACTAGTCAGCTATGATTCTTGTCCACTGTGAAGTATGCAGTCTTCTCTTCCATATTTTCTGGCCACTGTAACTTTTACCTTGTTATTGGCTCAGAATCATACATAAGAGATGGTTGATCCTGATAGTGGATGATCTGAAACTGTGAGCTAAATTCTTTCCTAAGGTGTTATTGCTTAGTATTCTCACGTAGCAGTGAGGAAGCTGACTACCAAGTATTTTAATTGATTTTTTTTTGTACTCTTGTTGGCCAATATACCTTCATTTCTGAATAAACTTTTAGGTCCTTTCTGGTGTCTTCCATATAACTGCAGGCATTCAGCCCAAATCTCCAGAAATTGTCAAAACTAGAAAGCAGACATGTGCATGGTTGATGGCTTCCATTTGTGTTTTTCGTATCAAGGTTCATCTATTGACTGAGCACTGTGAAGACCATTGCTAGGGGAAGAATTCAATGGATTCTTTTTTGCTTCAGCTTAAGATTGAATTAGAGGAACAGGAAACATTAAGAGGACAGGAAGGACGAGGAAAGTAGAGTGAAGTTACTTCCTCTCTTGACTCATCACTACCTTTGCTTGCATTCCTTGAATAAAAGCTTACACCAGTCAGCTAGTGCTATGTAACAAGCCTTTACCAGTTGACTGACCAAAAGATAATTGTTTGAGCTCATACCTTTGTGTGGTTCAGTTGATTCCCTCTTTTTCTCTGAGTCCCGCTGGCTGTCACTTCTGAAGCATCTGCAAGTTTATGGGATGGCTGGGTGACTAAGGATGATTTCTCTTCAGCATCTTGTTGTTAGATGGCTGTTAGCTGTTGCAACAGGGCAGATGTCTTTTGTTATTTAGCAAGCTACTAACTCAGGGTTAGTCTCATGGAGTCTGAGCAAGTGTTCAGGTGGTGTGTAATGGTTTCATTCTCACTTCTACTACATTTTTATTGTCTTGGACAGCACACAATTATTCTATATTCTTAAAATTGAGAAAGCGGCCAACATAGATTCAAGCTTTCAATGAAACAAATAATAAAACTGTATCATGGGGAGGGTAAATACAGGAAGAAGTGAAATATTGCTGCTATTGAGATAAGATATTATAGGGTCATGTATTCTGTCCAAAAGCTCTTTCCATGAAATGTTCTCAGTGTTTTTTTTCTGTTCATTACTCTTAGGTGTAGTAATAGCTCCTGCTGCTCTTAGCCTGAGTGCTATTCCATACTTGTGCATAGCTTTCTGAATAGACTCTTATTACAATTGCTTTAGTTATCCCACTTGAATTTATTATATACTTCCTGCCAGGACCTGGACTGATGTATTGGAATATCTGTTAAACACGACAAATGGAACATCTGTTCTCACCTTGGGTAGCCCTGCTTCTAGGGGAGAATGATTTAAATCCATATGGATAAAACTAATGTGAGAGAAGAAATAAAGTTAACCTGGCAACACTGTCAAAATATAAACACTGAGTTATGGAGCAGAGAAACTGGGAATGAAGAACTTGAGCTAAGACAATGAGCAGATAATTCCTGCTGTGAGAACTACAGGAAGACTAGGGGTGCCAGGTCTCAGGTGCCTCTGAAAGCAGAGATGAAGGGGGTAGCTGGAAGCAAGCATGATGGGAGGCCAGTGAAGGACTTTTAAATCCTTGCTGAAAATGGATTTCTTTTCAGAAATGACACCTGGCATTTTCTGGTTCCTGATTGGTGGTGAGCAGGACATTGCCTTACTAATAACAGGACAAAGAAGCTTAAGGTTAAGCACCATGATGGCAGGATGCACCAGCTACTGGTATCCATTTCTCTGTTTCATAGCTCTGTCTTTTCTTGCAGCCAGGGACAAGCTGCCTCTACTCTGGAGGGGCAGAATAGATGTTCTCCTGGTGGGAGTTAGCTTATGGAAAATAATCCTTAAAAGTTGACATTTGGGTGTCCCCGTGTTGAAAAGGTCAGGCCAAAACAATTAGTAATGGAATACACTTATTGTTGATCTACCTCCACACATAGACTTTCTGTTTAGCTTTTTAGTGGCTTAATCCTAAATATTTCATTTTTTCCCCCTGAGGATTTCTATATAGTTAAGAAAATCCCCAAACATAAGGAAGCCAGACAAATCAACCACAGTGAATGGAAGTAGGTTTGAAGATCAGAAACAATGCACAGAGCAAGACACAATTTAGAATAAAAATGAAACACAAAATCACTGGGCACTACGTTCTCAAAGAACAGACACCTGAAAACATTGGAAGAATCTTATCAGGAGCAAAGACAATAGAAAACAACAATAAAATTGAGAATCAATCTCCCCAAGGACCCAGCAATACCACTTCTGGGTGTATACCCTAAAGAGGCACATTCACACTCCAAAGGTATTAGCTCAACCATGTTCATAGCAGCATTATTTGTAATAGCAAGAACCTGGAAACAACCTAGATGTCCCTCAACTGAAGAATGGATTAACAAACTGTGGTACATCTACACAATG